>CABFWO010006814.1:0-31040 GCA_902155825.1 Timema genevievae | reverse complement strand
CCTCCGCGCAAATGCTGTGAGTGTTTAGATTCTGGGGTGGTTTTCAACTCTCCCTCCACGCAAATGCTGTGAGTGTTTAGATTCTGAGGTAGTTTTCAACTCTCTGGGGGTACCTTACAGCTTAGGAGCCCCTGGGGGGCGGGGGGCAGGGGCGTGGGCGGGGGGGCAGGGGCAACACCCCTGACCCGTCAGCGGAATTGGGGATTCCCTGAGAAGTACCTTCTTAGCGAAAACGGACTATACCTCACAGGATGAGAAGTTTCTCCCTACGGTGTATAGGCAATGAAAACAACAGGTGACGTCACAACAGGATACCTGTTACAATAACAACGCCTGAGGGCTGTACTATCTTACCGTACTAGACTACTTGTATTTACTATTAAATCTAGCACGCGTTTCAATTCTGACAGATGAAAGGAAGTAAAAAATTTAATTACTTTTAAAACATTTTTTATATCCATTGCCATATATTTTCAACCTTTATATTAAATTTCATATTAAATTAATCTCATCCCTAGCTCATGGCAAACCATTTCACTTTTGTTTTAATGCATTTGTATTCTCTTTGGACTTGAAAAAAAATAACGTGTTTGAATTTGATTCCTGGAACACTATTTGAAGAAGATTAGGATTTTCTTTCTTCAGCGTCCTTAAAACACGAAACCAAATCTGTGTGGTTCCTAACTAAATTTTATTAAAAAAGTGGAAACTCAGTTTTAAAGTGCCGTACAGATACCTCAATATAAAGCTGAGTGTCTAGGGAAGAGCCATACCTTATTGATATCCAGAAATTATGGAGTAGGTGAAATCCAGAAGAAGAAACAAATGTCAGACATTCATGTTGTTTCAACCCGGATATATTTATTGACGAGATCCAGCCAAATCTTCAACTATACCAGTGGTCTCAAACTCGCGCTCCGGCTAAATGATTACATAAATAAAAATAAATTACCCTTTTCTCAACAATATTGTAATATAGTAAATATAATATAAACATAGTAATGCTTTGCAAAGCCATTGTCTTTATAAGTAACAAGTTTATTTAAGAATAGAGCAGCGGTATTAAGCATGCCTAAATTGTTGCCTCAAAGGATTTTTTTAAAAAGGTGCAGGTGTCTTCTTCCCCCGACGTACTGTCTTCAAATCCAAGAGGATTTCAGCAGGTGGTTTGAATTTTTCAAAGACATGGAAAATATTTTATATATATTCAAGCACATGAATCAAGTAAAATATCTTGAAAGGAATAGGTTAAGTGACCTTCAATTATGCTCACTTTTAAAATAGCATCACTAGCATTTTCAAAGTAGATTATTCCAAATATTGACAAGTTGTGACAGAAAAGCGGGCACAAATTTCTGGTCAGGAAATGTAATATTTTCTTCATCGTGTCTAGTTGGTAAATTTTTTGATTCTTTTAAATATTTAAGTGAAAATATATTTTTATATAAAAATGATAGTTTTAAGTGATACAATGTGATTGAAATAAAAGTAACTGATGAATCATTTGTTTTTACTATTTACCGATAGCTAGAAATAATATCCAGGGCCTGAGTTTGAGACCGCTGAACTATACATTGTTATTATTATTTTTTTTCTCTCTCTCTTTCTCATCAAGAAACCAGTATTTGTTTAAAACTATTAGAAAAGACACATTCAGACACTTCAACTCTTCTAGATCCTAATTAATATTTTATTTTTTTTCAAAATATTAATAATATTGATTATTCTTTCAACAACATTAAATATTAAGAATTAAATATCCAAAGCGATTATTTATGCTTTTAGTGAGGATTAATCCATCTAGATATCATATTCTGAAAATTCAAAAATGACACCTGGACACGGGAATCGAACACGGGACCTTTGGCTTAGTACACCAATGTTCTAACCACTGAGCTATCCAAGATTCATCCCGTGCTCAGGGTCATTTTTCAATTTTCAGAATATACTAAATATTGTTTTGTTTCTTTTACTCAAAACTTAAATAATATTATATTGTTCAATATACATACTTTTTTATTCTGGTATTATTATATATTCTAAACTCCTAAATTGAACCAAGTTCAAGATTGTTTTTTGATTTATTTATTTTGTACAAAAATAGATGAAATAAAAAAGTATTTTATTTGTAAGATTAGAATTGTATTTACTCGGATGACAAGTAGGATTGGGATGTGGATACAATGAAATGATAATAACAACCCAAGTAGGATTGGGATGTGGATAGAATGAAATGATAATAACAACCCACAAAAGTTTCAATATATTTTTTTTCTATTGTGATTTCAATTAGTACATTTCATTCAATGATCCATTTTATTTAAATCGTTCATATTATAATTTATGTATTTTCCTTCAACTCTTGTAGATATTTTGAGCACACCAATGTTGTAAGGTAGTGCCATTATCATCAACATTGCATCATCCAGAAAACGTTCCCGAGCACACCCAGTGGTCTCGAGTGTTAAAATTCGTCGTGCCTCTGTCACAGTTAGTCGAGATAAAGGTATTTTATTTTAGTTTTTTCTCCTAGTTCCTAGGAGTGGTGTTCACAAAATTTAGTCTAAACCCCCACCCACTTATTTTACTATATATTTTAACACATAAATATAGATAATTTAAGAGTCGTCGTTTTTATCCTTTGTTGTTATATGCGGAGTATGTTATTAGAACCTTTACATAGTGATGAATTAACGGGTGGGGGCTGGTTGTTGTGTCTGTTCCAGATTTATCTTATAAGTCGTGTGCTGATATAATCAGTCGGTTCAGTACTAGCACGTTGAATACCTCAAATAAAGGAAAATGAACTGAATGAACATTTAGTAAATGCATTCACGCAAATATGATCTCTTTAGTAATTGTAAATAAGCTCCCTCATCGATCCTTTTCCCGTAACCAAAGTTTTTTTGTTTGTTTCTTTCAGATCCCCAAAGAAAACGATGAACAGAGGCTTCACTCTAATTTCAATTCTAGATGTTTGTGGTTTTTAGTTTTAGCATATCTAAATACTCATACATTTTGTGTAGGCCTATAATGTGAGCTCAGAGTTTGATCCGACCTGACTAGGTTTGTTTATGGGTGTTTGCATGATCGTTTTCATTTATTAATACGTAAAGCAACAAATTCATTCGTGGGATACAAGGGCCCAATATTATGTCTGTGACTTGTTAATCCATCCAACAATTGTTCGAAAGTAGGCCTACTTGTTAAAATAATAAAACACCGCTCACAACATATGCAAGACTTAATTAAAATCATAGATAAAGAAGGTATGTAACGGCAACTTCCCTAAGAAATTGTAGAACACAAGAGCGTAGAAAACTAATTTTTTTAGGGGGGTCCTCTAGAAAATGTTTCTATAATTTAAGTCATAAATTTTTTATACGTATGTTTGTACCCTTTATGAGAGGTATATCGAATTAGAGGGGTGTCCGACCCTTCAACCCAGCCTTACTATTTAACATGTAAAACACTCCTATGTTATACATTTTAAACAAAATTGAAAAAGCCATTTTCGAAAAATTTCAAATTTTTCAAAAATAGTAATCACTAAACAACCCTCTTTTTAAGGGCTAGGATTGAAAATTAAAAAACGGCTGAAGATAATATCAAGTTTGAACTAAATCCATTAAGCTACATCTATTACGGCACCAGGTACAGACAGAGATACACACATACAGAGATACACACTTATGGCACCAGGTACACACAGACAGAGATATACACAGTTACGGCACCAGGTACACACATGACAGAGATACACACAGTTACGGCACCAGGTACAGACATACAGAGATACACACAGTTACGGCACCAGGTACACACAGACAGAGATACACACAGTTACGGCACCAGGTACACACATACAGAGATACACACAGTTACGGCACCAGGTACACACAGACAGAGATACACACAGTTACGGCACCAGGTACACACAGTTACGGCACCAGGTACACACAGACAGAGATACACACAGTTACGGCACCAGGTACAGACATACAGAGATACACACAGTTACGGCACCAGGTACACACATACAGAGATACACACAGTTACGGCACCAGGTACACACATACAGAGATACACACAGTTACGGCACCAGGTACAGACATACAGGGATACACACACAATTTCCAGATATACTATTTTTGGGTCCGGAGTTACATTAAATATTAATATTCATCATAACCTCGAAGTCGAATTTAATCACAAAGCTTAAAACTTTTTTTTTTGAGAAAGTAAAAATAGATTTGTTCAAAAAGAATAATTTGTTCAGTAAACAAAATTACAATATGGTTATCTTAAAACTTACACTTAGGCTAATATAATATTGTTGATATAATTACCACCCACACCATTAAGTACAGTACATGGTCAAGGTCATTAAGTCTGGTCTTCTGGTGACAGGGATGTCGGGGTTTGAAATCCGGCCAAATGCACTGAGGGTCGTTTTCCTGAACGGTTTCCTTCTCTTTACTCACGCAAATGCCGGTATATTTCCTCTAAATTCTACCTATATCATTCTTACAACAATAGCGAAATTAGTATCCCACTTATACGTATAACCGAATAGATATTGAAACGCGGGGAGCTAAAAAATAATTAAAAAACATCTCACCTCTCTTGGTCTCTCGTAGGGGATATTTTCTGCTGGTGGTTCTTTTAATAAGCAGATGTCAAGCATATATTTACGTTTTTAAAGATTCGATATATTTTTTAACTAACACTAATATTATTTTAACAACAGGCTACTACTATTCTACCACATATTCACTTCTTCTAACCCAACCTTTCACAACTGTATCAACTAGTAATGTTGCATTAGCCACAATCTCCATATCTGACAGTCTGTTCTCTGATGTTGATTCCTCAAATAAGATCTTACAAGGGGTATTCAACATTTTCTTGGACCCCACTTACTCGGCTCATTCAAAAAACGTCCTTCGTTTTCCAATATAATATTGAATGTAGGGAAATAAAGGCATGTGAAATATTGACAGAGCTGATTTTACAGTCACAAGTTTTACAAGGGGCATCTTGAAGGTGGATATTAAAATATTAACAGCGAGTAGTTGGTTGATAACATGTACAATTAAAATTGTAGTAAAAGTAAAAAATCTATAACATTAAGTTTTTATATGTATATGTGGACACCCCTTTAAGGGAGTTCCAACAAATTTAAGGGAGTTCAAAAGCATATTTCATGCAGTCCTCTATAATAAGATCAATTGTTTGAATTTACTAAACGTTTGTGCATATCTGTCAATTGCTTCTGCATCCGATTCATCTAACAATTTCTTTTCAATGGATAACAACATGTATGATTCCAAGTTCTCTTCAGACAGAGAATTTCTTACCCTTATCTTCATGATCTTTAGCTTTGAAACTGTCCTCTCACATTGGACTTGAGTAAGTGATAGTGTGCAGAGGAATGTCTAAAGTTCATGACAGAATTTTTAGTACACACGATGGACAAGTTTTACAAATTTTACCCAACATCACTAAGCAATAGCCTTAATACATCAAAGCTCAAAGAAGAAGAAGAAGAAGAAATCCAATATTAATTTATCTTTGCTAATTTGAAGAGACAGCCCAATAATGCTTCATCTTCGAGGCCCTTCTCTGCAATAGTTTTAAATTTTGCCAAGTCAAAGCAGGACCAACATTTATACAACCTTTGTGTTGTACGAAGCGTGACTCTAGTGACTGGCCAGTGTTCAATGCGGTCCATTAATAGGTTAGACACATTTACTAAAAAATCAGCTTAAGAACCCGAGGAATATCCTTATTCATCTATAAGCTCATCTGCCATTTTTTTCTTCTTCCTTTGCCTCTTAACTGGCAATGTTGTTTCCAAAGAGTCCATTTCCAATATTTGAATTTCATCCATAGCACTGGGGAGCAAAATTTTTGTTGCATTTATACCAGCACTTGTTCTTATATAATTTGCGTGTGCTGAATTCAAATCTGAAGTTTGTTTTTCTCTGTAAGCTTTAGATTGTTTGCAACAGAAATGTGTAGGTGCATCACAAGATGCATTAAAGTTTGAATAAAGAAAAAAAAAACATTTTTATGTGCTAAATAAGTGTGTCGTTTGTCAAATCTGGAACATTTATCAATTATAGTCATAATAAGTATGCACTAATACCTTTTACTTTAAATTAACATATACTTTGACATCAATATGATGGGTGAGTACCTCATAATCTGCCTTTTTGTTACCAAGCAAGTTTTGTATAACTGCCACCACAAAAGATAACCATTCTGCCTTCTCCCTGTCATTCATCTTCCCGACAAATTCCTCATCACGTACAAGGGCACGAATTTGAGGTTTATCGAACACACCTGCTTTGATCTGGTTGAAATACAAAGCAGGAAAAGCAGAAACTATATGTTGAAAACATTCACCATCAGTATTTAATCCCCTCACAAACTGTTTCATCAAGCCGAGCTTGATATGGAGTGGGGGCAAAATAATTTTCTCTTGGCTGCCGATTGAGTCAATCACAATGTTTGGCATGCCTGGGCCACTCCTTCTGGGTCCAGTGTTTCTCTCGAGCTCGGCTGTCCCACATGCAGAGATAGCATGGACACTTTGTGAAGCCTCTTTGTTGTCCAAGCAGGAAGCTGACCATTTTTAGGTTGACACAAATGACCCAGCTCTGCTCATGATATTTGAGTAAGTTGATAAACCTTTTTATGTAATTAAGTTCTTCTCGCAAATGCACTGAGTGACCAACTGAAACTGCTCCATAAATATTGCCATTGTGCAAGAGAACACACTTGAGGATGCGCTTTGAGCTGTCAAGGAATAGTTGTCATTCTGTTGGACTGTATGCAGTAGCACCTAATTGCCTGAGAAGACCTGGGATATCGTGGCAGTAAACGAACTGCTGGTCTTCCGAAAATATTCTATAAAAATCTGGTCCCGCTTTCGGAAACAAGAAACTTTTGCAGAGTGGTCAAGTAGGTTTTTTCTAGCAGCCTGGAGGCTAATACCTCGTCTGCTTTTTTGGAGATCCCTAAATTACGCACTAAGTATTTCAATTCTGGTTGGCTAAACTACTGAGGGGATGATGACTGTTTGGTAGCAGATGAGGAGTCATCGGATCCTGAAACCATTTCTTGGTGCTCTTTATCACAACCCTCGTGCTCTTCATGATCATGTTCACTCCTTCACCCTCAGATTAAAAACTGGAAGTTCCTCAGAGTGAGGAGTAGGTCGAATTGCTGAGGGAACACTGGGATAGGAGATCTTTTGCCTTTTTCTTGCCGACACCCTTCGTGTTCACCAGACAAAAATAGCAGTCAGTAATGTGGTCCGTGGGTTCTCGCCAAACCATGGGAACTCCGAAAGGCAGACCATTTCATTGTTTTTTTTTGTCCAGTCACGAAACATTTCCTCACAATTATGACACACAATTTGAGGAGCCCATTTCTTGTCTTGGTCGCCAAGGGCAACTTCAAAATAGGCTTTATATGCACGCCTCCCAAACGAAGTTATATTGCGCCTTTGACGAATAAGTGTGTAGCAGCCACATACATAACAGAATGAATCATGTTTATTTACATATTTTGTCTACTTGAAGAAGCCATGATCAAATCTGAAAAACAGGTGTTATTTTTGTGCAAATCAGATAAATCTCTAAAATCCAAAACTAACAATAAAGATAAAGAATATGGGGTTTTATAAAAAAAAGCCTAAATAGTCTAAAGGTTAGCGTAGCTCTAATTCTAGTTCTCAGGATATCTGTAGTGAAATCAGCAATGGGTGTTCTTCTTTTTTTGCGAAAATCACAAGTTTGAAATTGCATGAAAACTAGAGAATGTAGAGGAAAACCTATTTCAGATTTGAATTTGCGTTGAAAATATATTTAGAATCAGCCGACAAATCGTATGCAACAGAAAATAAGAAAAAAATGGTTCCCCTGTAGTAATCAACTGTGAAATCTTGGCATAACACTTTATTTATTAATTTCAATGCCTTGCTGTGAACGATATTAAATGTTCTTGTCTGTTCCTTCAACTCTGTTGCAGCTGAATTTACTAAATTCCATGCAGTACATATCTAAACCATTTATCAGTAAATAACTTGATAATGGGGCTGTAAATAAATGCTGTCAATATGGTTTTAAAATTATTTATTATTAAAATAATAATACACCGTAAATTTTAGTTGCATACAGTAATAATATTGGAACTTGTATTATATTTTCAAGTTACTAAAAGGTCATGAACCTTGTTATCCTATTGTCTAATGTTTAAGAGGGCCCACTTACCACAGGACAAGCTGACAACCTGGCCAGTCCGCCATTGTGTGAACGTAAGATTTGTAGGTGCTGAAAACAGCAGCGCTAGAGTGGATGGACCTAAAGTTAGCACAGTGTACAAACATCCTTGTAGATTCTACCACTCCATATAAATGGGATAGTAAGTTAAAGTCTGTTCAGCGTAGGGAATGTTTTCTGAAAGGCCTTTTTTCATACCAGAAATCTATTATATAGTAGGATATTGGTAGGAATAAAGACCTTTCAGAGATTAATTCCTACCGTGAATGGAGTATACACAGCAGCATTCACTGATATCCCATATTGTAATGGGGGAAAAGCAGCAGACAGGAGGCGACTGTTGTTGGTAGACCCCAGACATTATTTCCTGGCCTCCCATTGGTTGGTGTAATTGTCAGCTACATGTAACCAGACTTCACCTAGTACTACCATGGACGACTGTATGGTTCTTTATTCCAAACTTTATTTAAATTGTTTGAATAATCTTTTTATTTGGTATAAGATACAATTTTTACGAAAAAATAGTTTAAAACTCACTTAGGTAATATTTAATAGAATTAACAATTTGGTCTCTCACCATTTAGTAAAGAACAATAAAACTTTAACAATGGTTAAGTCAGTTCATAGAAAGATATTTCACTTGCACAACTATAAAATGTTAGTTCTACACGTATTAATTAACTGGGAGGGATATACAATTATCTCTAAATTACAAAGGATTAATTTGGTGTTTTTTAATGCTATGTCTATATTTTTTTAAATTATTCTCACAAATCTGTTTAATGCGAAACTAATTTTCCATCTAAAGTTAAAAGTTCTTGCTTCTAAAGCACATTGTTAATTATTTGCGTTGCTTCAAAACGTAAGCTCACAGATTTGTCATTTTAATTCTATATTTATGAAACGCCAATAAATACTTTTAAAGTTGTTTATACAACAAATAAAACTCCGTGAGAAGTCCCTAACAACGTTTGTTATAGAACTATAATATGAGCTGTTCATTTTAAAATGTTTCTTACAGCAAATATAATTCTCAAAAATAATTAAAAGTTCAATAAAAGCTAATAATCACAATCTTAACAATAGGGTTGTACATTGATGATCAAAATAATTAGTCACCAATCAATTTTTTTCCCCCAGTTATTATCTAAAATTATTAAAGATCTACTTCCTTGGACTCTTACACGTCATCTTTCAACACAAACTTAGCTACGGTACTATTATTCAAACAATGATATAGGTAATTTAGTTGAATGGGTTTGTTTTATTTAAAAGGTCAATCTATATAATTGTACAAATGAAATGTACGTTTGCAAAATAATCAATTATTACGCCTCCAAGAAATTACACCGCGTATGAAAACTGGTGACTTTTAATCCCCAGTTTCAGTTAAATAAGCCTGTGAGTGTACTTGCGTATTAAAATCCCGGCGAATGTAAGCGATCAGCGAAGAGCAGTCAAAACAGGTAGTCGAGAGAGCAATGTGCAGCACCGCCTACTTACCACACCAATTGTTTGTTATTCAAACTCTATTGTGAGAACTAACTACAAGTTGTATCTTCTAAACAAGACACATGACCCGCTTTCTTTACAAAGAATAGTAATTATTAAAACGGATTTACTTGACAATCATAAGTACATATTTTTTGATAATGCGACATAGTTTGTATTGTTACATTTTTAGTTCACAAATAATAATTACTGCTATGTAGGACACACAACTTTAGAAGGTCGTGTTCTTTAGTTTTTAAAACAAATAAAATATAGTTCGTTAATACATTTAGTAATACAGAGCGTCCCAAACAAGATATATTTATGTAGATCTATTTAGACAACATATTTGGATCTCGATCTTTATTAATAACTCTACACGCACAAAAATGTGAGCAATTAAAAAGTTCAATTAAATTAAAAAAAAGTTTTTGGTGTTAGACTTTAACGGTTAAGGGCTAAGACAGTGGTGTTCATTCGAATTACAACAGTTCATTCCATGTATGTTACTTTTTCATAAATTTAAAAACTATTGTCATTTTTGCTAGGGTGTTTAGTTTTAATTGAGTCGAAGTCAAAAATACTTAATACGTGTTATGAGGTAAGAGGGATATTCAGGCGTTAGAAGCCCTAGCGTTAATTGTGTTAAATAGCTTGTAAAAACAATACAAATAAAACAATAGGAGAGACCCCCTCAATACTTATTAAATTATGTATTTTTAAGGAGAGAGTTTTTATAGTACAAAGCTGAATAATGGGGTCAGTGGACAATAAAATGTCTATGAAACAAGCCGTCACTCCACTAGTGACGTCATCACTCGACTAGAGTGACGCTTCAATACCCATATTTTCCTGACCTCTAGCACGGCTTCCGACTCGAGCTTGTCGCCCACTAAGGCACGCCGCGACGCCGAGAAGATGATTCCGTTGTCTGCTAATTATGAAATAAAATGGTGTAACGTCCACTAAAGTGTGGTGCGGCTTCCGGAATGTCCGTGTCAGAACCTTGAGGTGTCAAGAGCAGAACTTTTTCCTTTGGGCGCACCCCACCGTGCCTGTGTGTGCCGGACTACACGGAAGGTAACTGAGGGAGGAAATGGCTTTCTTGTAATTCCGACGCCACTCGGGTGCGTTGGTTTAATGTCGCCATGCCTCGTACCACAACACGTGTTCATTTTCATTATGAGTTGTGAGCATTTTGTCTTATGATCTCACCGTTCATTTTGGTAACTAAAATGCACATTTAGATTGAAGTAGAATTCAACATAATCCTCATCGAAAAGCACTTTTTTATTTTGATTTCTCTGGTAGATTTAATTAATTGAAAGTAGAGAATAAAAGGGTTCAACAAAAAGCAAATGTTTACTATAACATTTTAGCCATATTAAAATTATAAAAAAAACTTTTTCATTAAATTATACAACCAAGCCAAAAAAACCATCCTGATGGACTCGGAGTAGTGCGATGTGGTGCGCTACATGGGTGAGCTTCTGTAAGAAAGAGTATGGAATGTTCCACACGACTGTTCAGAGTGGCGGGTCCGCTGACTGATCCTTAGAGACATCCCTTGGTCAGTCTCTTGTTTGGGGATACTTCCAGACATCTTGTTATGGCGTATCTATCTTTGCAGCAGTCCCGCAAACTGTGGTACAACCTCCCGAACATCTTGTTGTGTCGTATCTATCTTTACAGTAGTCCTGAAAAGTGTGGTACAACCTCCCGAACATCTTGTTGTGGCGTATCTATCTTTACAGTAGTCCCGAAAAGTGTGGTACAACCTCCCGAACATCTTGTTGTGGCGTATCTATCTTTACAGTAGTTCCTGCAAAGTGTGGTACAATCTCCTGTGACATCTTGTTGTGGCGTATCTATCTTTATAGTAGTCCTGCAAAGTGTGGTACAATCTTCCGGACATCTTATTTCTCTCAACCTTTTAAAACTAGTTGGCCACCCCAAGCTATCAGCTGCTCCTGTAATGTACACAAATATATAAACCATATATTTGACTCTAGAATCATCAATTATGTTTATTGCCATTGCTATTGTGTCTTCCATTGACCGTTTAAAACCAAATTACCTCTGGTACGTCCCTGTCACTTCTAGGTGTTCCAGGAGCTTTTCACATTATATTTTCTTGTAGTTTCTCACAGGTATTTAAGAGGCATATTGGTCTATAGGATTTGGGTAGTAGGGTTATTTTTGTCCTCTCCTTTTCTTAGAAGGACTATCTTACTCTGTCTCTAGACGTTTGGCACACTACCTTGTACAAGGCGTTCGTTCACAAGCCGGGTGACATACGGAGTGATCAGATCTGTTGTTTTCTGCAGCACCTAGACCTTAATACCGTCAGGTCCAGGGTCTATATTATTCTTCATTGTGCTATGAATTTCTTGACCCCACCCTGGGTCATTAACTCCACTTCTATGATGTCTTCTAAACAAGCCCGCCATCTGTTGTCTCGTCATCGTGTGCAGTTATATAAGGTCAGAAGATTCGCGATTACATATGGTGACATCTATGTTTATAGATGCCCTCGCTCCTCCTGAGTAAGTTACCGGATTGTTGGACTCCTATATTTGGAGCTACCTGGTATTTGTGACCTCTTCAAGGGCTTCATCTCTTTCATCTGCTCTTGAGCTGTATCACATCGGTGACTTGGCATTTGCACCCGCAGTGTATATTGACGCTACTCCCTGAAATCCACTATCTAGTTCCTTCATCTTATCAAGGTATGGCTTCCGAGTATTGGATATATACATATTCGTCAGTGCAAAACCTCCTATTTTGGACCTCGGTTCCACATATGTTACGTTGTTGGCGCTGTATTGGTGGATCTTTGTTACCGTGATATTATTGTTGAAGAATATATTAGCACTCATGGGCGACTCCATTGAAGCTATTATCCTAGTCGTCACAGGCATGTGAGGAACTTTCCCGCCTTTACTATATGTTTCCTGCAGGCATATAATGTCCAGCTTTATCTCCTCAGCGAGATTGCATATCTCTTGCAACACGGTCATACTAATAATAAGAGAATACGATATGCCATTTAAAGTTATTATCATGGATGTATTTATTCGAGCTAGCGAAGACTCTCACAATAAAGTCAACGCTTTGTCTGATCACGTATTTGAAGCTCTCCTTATTTTACTGAGTCATCCAGTTCCCAAATACCTACACTCATAATTTGATAATTTTTAGAAAATGTGTAAATATAGTAAATTAAAAAATAAATTTAAGCTAACTTAGCTGAATGTAGTCTTTCAATTCTTCCACAATAGCACCATACCCCCTTCTGGTATGATCCTGCTGATTGGTTGGTTGCCTTGTGATTTTGGAAAGTTACTGAAGTCTGGAGTATGAATTACAGTGGCCAAAAAGCGTGGTGTGTTAGGCCCAATCTTTCCTGAACTGGAATTGCTTTTCGAAGTATAGTGACTTGTTTAGAAAATTTCGACCCGATTGAAGATAATTCAAATTCCGTTGGGTGCATCTTAGTGATATTTTTGTGCAATCCACTGACTGTAAATCTAAGTCAGCCAGTGCATTCTTTCCACTGTGAACATACCTGCTTTCATACAATTCTGACACCTAACAGTTACAACAATCATAAACTTATAAATGTTGATTTGAAGGAGCAAAGTATGAGAATAATTTACAAGTTCAACAAATCAGTTTATTAAAATTCAAACAAGTCAAAAGGAAGTACATAGGATTATAGGTAGAAATTATTTAAACCATCCATTGTTTAAAATATAAATATCTCAACAAGGGAGCATCAGGTTTGAAGCACCTAGGTACACCTTATAGCCCACACATATAGGTCATAGGTGTAAATAAGAAAGCTTGTAACTCGTTAAAGCAGGACAAGTACTAATTAGTCAAATATGATGAAAGGCAGCAACTCTAAGGCAATATAAATTAGTGGCGGTAATCAAATCTAATTACAAATTTACCATGCATAACTCTACTCCAGCCTGCTGACTGAGACTTCCAACTACAACACATAATTTAAAATATAAAGAACTAAGCCACATAAATTTAGTCCTAGTTTAAGGAGCTACAAGGGAGGTAATTAACATGAGCTAGCTAGCCTGAGTTAACTCCATAGAGAGTTAGACATTACAATGTTATAAGCTACTAGAAGAGAAAATTTTATTTAACAACTAGTAAAAGGCGAACTACCAGGAATATAGACGCTACAGATACTACGGCCGGTCAATTCCTAATTAGTACAGCCTGAGCAATCAATAGTATATTTATTCTGTTACCCTGAAAAGGGGACAATAATACTGGACAAAATAGCGATAACTTTCGACTAACGCTAAAGGCGCCACAAGGGGGCCGTACACAACAGACAAAAACCCGCGGGCCACTACTATTGACAAGTAGGACTTCCACAGGTTGCGCACTGCATACCAGTACACAGTTAGACACATCAAAGACAAGTGTCAGTTACAGACCCAATTAGGTCCTGAAACAAAAAATAGATAACCTGATATCCTCCATTATTAAATTCTAATAAACTATGCCTTAAGGACATAGGGAAACAAGTCAGTAGTACTGACATACAAAAACTAAGTCATATGGACGTTGAACAATAGATCCTAAACTTTATTATAAATTATATTATCCGCCGTAGCTTTCTCTGCGGTGAGGAGGTGACACAGACGCCTCAACCATCACGGTCTTCAGTACGTAGTTATAGCAGATGCTCTAGAATCTGTTCCAGCAGTTCCTCCGACGAGTGGTTACAATAGAATAGATACTCGTGAACCGAGGACAGGCCTTTATATACCAGTGAGACTAATAAAACTGGGCAGGGTTATCTCCAGGTACGAAGAGGGGTGGTAATCCTCTAACATCACGCCACCCGACCACTAGCGCTCGTCAACGGCTGTTGGGAACACCCCAAATGAAGCCTCTCTCATTTACTCGTCGTCTGGCCCAGGTGTTAGATGTTTGTGTGTTGGTCTTCAAAGCCGAGTTGCCTCGTTCGCTGGGGCATTTTTAATGATAATTGGCGTCTCCCACTTGATGATGTCGCAGCGAGTCTATATCTGCCACATATTATTAGAACTTATTAGATCTGGTAGTAATAGTTTTAAACATATTATATGACTTCATTGAGTGTAATGTTAAAATGTATTTAACATGTTACACAGAGTTTTATTTTTGTAATCGAATTATTAATAAAAATGTGCGAGTCTGCTGTTATTTGCAGAGATGTGTTCATTTATGTAGAAGGAAAAGAACTTCACACTGAAGTTCGATTCGTATTGTAACCCCGTCTCTTGAGATTTAATATGGATATGTTACACCCCTCTCTCCAACCTTTCCTTACGACCATCGATAACTTAAAGGAAGATGGAGGTTAGTAAGCTATATAGATTATACAAATGACATGAAATGCAAGATTTAAATAACAATACCAAAAATAGTTTATTCAAAGCAAAAAAAATTAGATTTCAATTAATTACATGGTCTCAATAATCGTACTGAGTTCAGTGGAAAATCATATTAGAAATAAACACTTATTTAGCGCAGTTCATTAGAGAGAACTTCTCTAATACTAGACATATCAAACAATCAGATGGGCTAGTCTTTATGAGACAAACAACCCACAGTGTTGAAAAGAATACATAAACAAATAATAAATCAGTTAATACATTTGTAAGATTTATATAAGAGCCTTATGGGCCTTATTATATTGTTTTAAACGCGTCTGCACTGCATCACTTAAAGCAGACTTCAAGAATTTAAATAATAAATATAAAGAATATTTATTAGACATTTTTAAAATACGCGAGAGTTTGGCTAACAGACTTTAGTAAAACTCCCGCGGGACTATATGACATAAACTAACAGTTTAGATACTTCCATCTACTCGTGAATTCAAAGTTAACAAGTTACTATAAACAAAGTCTAGTGAAAACATTTAAACAACGATCAAATATAAAATTAATCACTAATTAATTTTTATCTGTTAAACAATTAATTTACGTCTCGAAGTTAAATTTTATAAGTGTTCATTATAACAAAAGAAATCAAAACATTTTATTTGCAACATTATTTCAGAATGCAATATTAATGAACTTCTCCAACACAAAAATTTATCAAAGTTATTATAATGATTGTAAAGATCAAAATAAACAGTTGTCTCGAGCGCCCAAGTGGCGACAGACATTTTATAGTTTTACACCTGGCCAAGAAAATTAACACGGCTTATACAAAAGTTAAAGTTTTGAATTATAATGTTCAAAGTATACGTTGCCATAGTTAACGTTCGTAGATTATCATGGTGATTATCATGGATGATCCTGGCATAGTCCTGGTCCTAGGACTATGTTCCTCCGTCCAGTGTTGGTTGAATAGTCATTTTAATAGTATGATTACAGGACTTTAAATAGGGGTTTTTCACAGCAGGGTAACAAGGTGGGGGGAAAGAACAATTCTGTCGGTGGCCTTCCTTCTAGAAGGAATGGAACATGACGTAGCTTGTTGATAATATTGTCCCATTCTTCATTTAGAGCAGCGATTCTTCAATCGGACGTTATTTCTGTAGTTCTGGAACTATCCAGCAGGGTGCAGGTGGGTAGCATCCTGTTGATCGTGGATAGTTTGGCTCGGAACGTCTTCAGTGTCTATTTGATTTAGTCGGGGTTGACTTCGGTGAAGGAGTCTCTGTTACTACCCGGTGTAGCTCGTCGTTGTCGTTGTAGATTTGGTGAGTACAGATTCCAACGTATTTCACTGTCTTATGGAATTGATTTTATTGATTAGAATTGTCTAGTATGTTGTCTAAATTTACAGGAACTACAATAGTGAAGTGTACTATTGTAGGGTTTAGAATATTATTGAACATTATTTGGAGCGGGTAGTATGAATCTGCGGCTAGTTGAGTATGAAGATTAGCATGGGGGCGAGTTCAAATGTAACTCAATGTTACAGATACGCAGTGATGATGCGAGAATTGATCAGTTTTTCACCGTATCCATCAGAGAATGACGCAACGAATGGCTATCCACCTTTATAGAGTCGATCGTTCACTAGTTCGCAGTCCACAACCTGTGAGTGATTATTTCCCCCTCACTTCATTACGTCATAGTTTCTTGTCAGCTGGGATGGAAGGAGGGAGGTGAGGGTGGCGGGGTTTGAGATGAGACACAAACCATTTACAGGATACCTCTTATTTCTTCCTCCAGTTACAGTAGCCCCATGACTTTTTTGGTGCTGACTGACAGCTCACAGCTGAATTCTGACAATCAACATTTAGGTATATACCTAAATTTTGATTGTCAGAAGTGACAGCTGATAAAAACATGTTTTTGCAGATCATATGGTTCGGCGTAGGGATACATAATTTGGTCTGCTAACTTTTCAAAGCCGTCAGCTGTCAGCTGTAAGCTGTCAGTCAGCACCAAAGAAGTCATGGGGCTACTATAGTTGTCTATTCACAAACTATCCCCAAATATATAAGTATATGATAATATATTATAATGCTAGTGTTTTTATACTTATACTCCCGCATATATTTTCTGCACAATTCTATCTTGGCTCAGTTATTTCGAGCTCTGACGAAACATTTTGTGTCGTTTTGCGGTAGCTTATTTTTCACGTTGAGGAGGTGAAGTAGTTCGACTAGTTCAGTCGAAAGTGTAATTCGGTATGAACTATTTGTTCGTGAACTACTCAAATATAGTACGGAGCTTGCTCTCGCTTTGAAGGTGTACGTCTCTTATTTAATGGAATTAAAATCTATAGATATCCTTTTTTGGGGGATCCACCTCTTATTACCTGTACAGACTATCCACAAATTTACATTAATTGGGTAGGAATAGGAAAGGTAAGATTTAGAGAAAATATACCCTCATTTTCGTGTAGAGAGTGTGGGAATTAATTTAGGAAAAACTACTTCATTACACCAGGTTAGGATCAAACTCATTCCTCCCCAATACCATTGAGCCATACAATATAAGACCAGAGAATCTATAACAATTGAGTAACCGGGATATTGGATACAAGATTATGATTAGCCCTAGGGTGACCTGGTGGTCTAAGGGTAGGGTGTCGGACTTCTGTGCTGGGGGTTCGGGGTTCAATCCTCAGTCACGGCACACTCTTCCTTCATCTCTGACAAGACGTGTATTAGTCACAACCTGTGAATGTGAGGAATGCCAGGCCTCCACCGTGGTTCGGATTCCACGTTAAACTGTAGGTCCTCCATTTCATCTCACAATCACCCTACCACACCCTACACATTAGCGTAAGTGCTTACAACCCGAACAGGTAGTAAGACGCAGTGCTAAATAAATAAAAAAAGATCAGGCCTGTATCAGAAAATTTATCAAAGTGTGTTTTTTTTAATCCTTCCCTTGACACCATATTGTAATTGTAGTTCTTATTGTATATACAGTATATTTAGGATTATTTTGAAAGTTTGGAAACATTGAAAGTAACAAGGAAAGACTTTGCCTTCCTTCCTTCGTAAAGGGCACAAGTTACTTTAAAGTTAATGTTACTTTCAATGTTTCCAAACTTTAAAAATAACCCTAAATATACAATAAGAACTATAGTGAAATTTTTGGAGCATAGATAGAATAATTCTTAGTCAGGAAACAGAAATTAACTTTTTGACGTAGTTGGTGGGTTCCCTGATTACAAGCCAAGCTGGGGGAAACAACATTCCTCTATTCAAGATGTTACCAACCCAAAGGGTTCGCCAAAATATTTCTGTCATGGCGGATTTTTTGCGACACTTTATGAGGAAATGGGAAGAATTTACAACTGTTTATCGTCTCACACTAAAATCAGAGTCTCGAGGTAGAATTTTTACAAGATTGTTTGAAATTAAACACGAAGTTTTTATTTTTCTTACCTACCGTCCCTTTCAAAAAGCAAAGTGCATGCAAGATCAAATGTGGCTTCAAGCTTTGGCCTATTTGTCAGACATTTTCTCAAAAATGATCAGTTTAAAATTACTCTTCAGAGTTCAAATATTAACGTTTTTATTGTTCAAGACCGTATCGAGTCGTTCATAAACAAAAAACTTTTGGGGAACGTGTTTAATTAGCAATCAAACGGAGTGCTATGATACCCTTCACGACTTTATGGTAGAAAATCAGCTTTCTTTGGACGAAAATGTTAAGAACATGGTTATAGAACACTTGAAGGGACTTAGAAAACCTTCAGAGAATATTTCCCAGCCATGTCCTATAGTAACAATTGGATTTGCAAACCCCTGGAAGAGACAGCTTATTTTGAAATCCTCCACATTAAGTGTGAGTGAAAAAGAGCAGCTCCTTGAAATTTGCACTAATTTTGAATTAATTGGTTTCTGGTTAAGTTTAAAGGATAAATTCCCATTGTTATAGAATAAAGCTAGTACAGCTTTGTTACAATTTTATTCTACGTATTTGAGCGATAAATATTTTTCTTTATATGCTTATTTGAAAAATAATTACAGAAACAAGCTCAATGCTGAAAGTGACTTGAGACTTTATCGTCTGTGGTTCCTGACTTTAAAGATCTGTGCCATCCAAAGCAAGCACATCCTTCTCACTAAGTCACGTGAAGAGGTTAGTAGCTGTTAAAACTTGTAAACAATATTGAAACTTAAATCGGCATGGAATTTTGTGATCAAATAAGGTATTTATGTTATGTCAAAGCAGCAATTTCTAGTACCACTTTAAAAAACATGTGAAATGTGATAATATTGTGACAGTAAAGATAAAAAAATGTTACTAGAGTAGTTTGCTTATTTAATTTCAGTTTTAATTTTTAAAACAAATATATAGTTATTTAAACTATTACTTAAGTGGTTTCAATATTATCTCATTATATTTGGTGGGGTATCCCAAAGTACCTAACGGAGCTATAGTTAGTTAATTTAAAGGTATTAAACATTTTGATTACAATTAATAACTAAATTTCATAAAACTTAGGTATAAAATCAAGTGCGTGGTTATGGATATTTACCGGGGGTTCGCGCAACTCAGAAGTTTGTGAAAGGGGTTCGCTAGTAAAGAAAGTTTGGGAACCGCTGCTCTATTCTATTCACTGTACCACAGTACATGCTCTCAAGTGCTACTATCATGCTCTCAAGGGTTACTATCATGTGCTCAAGTGCTACTACCATGTGCTCAAGTGCCACTACCATGCGTTCAAGTGCTACTACGCTCAACTGCTTCATAGCCGCATCACTTACTACGCTAAGTGTTATTTGGGAGAGAGGGTGAGATGGACTTTTAAAGCCTTTATCTGCGTTTTCATCAATGTGGATCTCCCTAGCTTTATCAACTAAAATGAGGGTACATTTCTTCTAAACGCTACCATCCTCTTAGCTCTCCCATTAAACTAAATATGCTGTTGTCCTGGACGAGTACTAAGACCTTTTGGTCAACTTGATTCCAACCTCAGTTCCATCCTGAATCCCGCTAATGCTAGAGATGGCTCAGGTTGACTGCTGGCAAAGACATGTTGACTGCTGGCACAGACATGTTGACTGCTGGCTCAGACAGGTTGACTGCTGGCACAGACATGTTGACTGCTGGCTCAGACAGGTAACTGCTGGCTCAGACATGTTGACTGCTGGCTCAGACAGGTTAACTGCTGGCTCAGACAGGTTGACTGCTGGCTTAGTCAGGTTGACTGCTGGCTCAGGTTGACTGCTGGCTCAGACAGGTTAACTGCTGGCTCAGACATGTTGACTGCTGGATCAGAAAGGTTGACTGCTGGCTAGACAGGTTAACTGCTGGCTTAGACAGGTTGACTGCTGGCTAGACATGTTGACTGCTGGCTCAGACAGGTTGACTGCTGGCTAAACAGGTTAGCTGCTGGCTCAGACATGTTGACTACACACCCAACTCCATTTCACAACTAAAAAGTTACCGGTATTCGTTCCGTTTTTTTCAGGTTTTTGTGGCCGATGTTTGAGTTGAAACGTTTTCCGATCAGAATTTGTTTGTTGCAATTATAGCTGAAACAGCGGAAATAGTTTTTTCAACACTACCCAGGTCCGGGAATATTCTTTTACCCACGTCTTACTACCCGTTACATACGTACTAATTAAGCTCATTTGTTATGGATATGTAAGATTGAATTTAGAGGTGTACCCACATTTGCGTGGAAAGAAAGAGAGCGGAAAACAGTTTGGGGAAAACCACACACACTGTACCTACACCCGACCTAGATTCAAACCCCGATCTTCCTGTCATCAGCAGTTCATTCTAACACGAGAGTGATGCCCTAGACCATGTAATCCCGGAATGGTGTTTCCACAAAGTAATTGGTTGGTATTAGCTATAGGCCTACACTTGCTAAACTAATATTCTCAACGCGATATGCCAATAACTTTGCTGGTTCGGCCATTTGTAAGTGGGAATGAGAGAGAGAGAGAGAGAGAGAGAGAGAGAGATGGCTGTCTCAATCAATAGAGAAGGGTAATGAAGGCGAGCTCAGAACAGAGATCGATGGAGAGAGGAATCTGGCGTTGTCATGGCAACAGCTCCAGTTCCTATACACCACCCTCAACAAGATTTTGTGCGAGACGAGCCGGGATATGATGCGCGGTTATTTAGACCCAAATGGACCCTTTCCACTTGGTTTCAAAGATTGCTATCACCCGCACTGGTGTTCATGCGGACTAAGCCGTCAGGATTGAAGAATACTGGATTTCTGGTGATTGGGAGGTTGAGGTTCTAATCTTAGCTGGTCACTTAGAAGCATCAAATGCTTTTAAGCATCAATACAGCTTTTCGTAGGACGCGTCAACCGATTTTAAGATTCTAACGTATTTTAACATTTACCTCCAGTGGTTGGATATATTTTGAACATTTAAAAAAAACTACATAATGCTCAAATCTGTTTTAATTATGAATGACTTTGATGATATTTTTACTTTGTCTGAAAAAGAAATAAAACCAAAGCTAAATCAAAACAAGTGGCGAGTTTGGTGTAAGGACAGATCTCATTTCGAATAAAATCTTGGTATTTATGAGCTTGTGCAAATCTAAAGTCTTTAGAATTGTTTGAATATATTTACTGATAAAATAGCCCAACTGATTGCTGGTCGGTCCTAATTGTATGCTAATCAGAACATAGCTAATTAATAAGTAAAATGTGGGATATTATTTCTATTTCAAATATGAAAAATAACTTATTTTATTTTCTCCCGATTTTTGAAAAATATACTCGGCGTATAGCCAAATAGCACCCAATTAAGGGGCAAAGATTTTATTCTACACGTGTGGTTTATCACTGTAGGTTTCTCATCCTCTCTCTAAGCTAATGCAGTTGAACTTCCTATAAATTGCCCTCCTCACCACTTACCCTTAGTAACCCATTAACAATTCTGAATACCCTCTTCGGTGGCCGCATGGTCTAAAGCGCTACTCTCGCAGTAGACTAGATTTACGATGACGGGGAGATCAAGGTTTGAATCTCACTCGGGTGTATTGAGGATGGTTTTCCCACCTTCTCTCTAAGCAAATTTGGTTACACTTCCTATAAATATAGCCTTCCTATTCCCTAAAACCATTAGTGTGATTAATATATAAGAGTATAACCCAAACGGGTAGTAAGATGCAGTGCTAAAAACACTTAATATAAATATTCGTTTTATAAATTATACTTTTGTTAGCACTACACCTAACAGTTCAGACTATGCGCATTATACACTAATGGGATAGGAATAACTTAGAGAAATGTACCAGCATTTGAGTGGAGGTATAATGCGCATAGGTCGGACATGTGGTAGGATGCAGAGCAGACAGTAATAAAAACATTGTGGAATATTAATCGAGATAAAAACAATGCTTGATGGCAGAGTGGAGAACGTACTTGGATGTAATGTGTGATCTGTATGAAGACCCTGCCTATACCATGTGACCACCATTGCAGCTTCTAAATACCACAATAAAAGACTGATTCTTCCATATTTAGAAGTTGCCCATGACACATCAGTGGGTGAATGTGCTGCTACGAGAATGTAGCGATGGCCCCAATCCACCAGTGTTATGTGTCTGCTACGAGAATGTAGCGATGGCCCCAATCCACCAGTGTAATGTGCTGCTACGAGAATGTAGCGATGGCCCCAATCCACCAGTGTTATGTGCTGCTATGAGAATGTAGCGATGGCCCCAATCCACCAGTGTTATGTGCTGCTACGAGAATGTAGTGATGGCCCCAATCCACCAGTGTGTGAGTGTATATGTTGTTCAGGTGCATCAAGAGGGGAGAGGACCCCCATTAAAACTTGTTGAGGCTCGTGCACGTTCATCTCACCCCGGCCAAGAGGCTGTCCCACTTGACTGCACCCAGTCGAGCTAACGAGCGAATTACACTGCCTACAAGAATACCAACATTACATAAAGACCACTTTGACGCATGAATTATTCAAAACAGAAAACAACTAA
Source organism: Timema genevievae (assembly GCA_902155825.1). Taxonomy (NCBI): domain Eukaryota; kingdom Metazoa; phylum Arthropoda; class Insecta; order Phasmatodea; family Timematidae; genus Timema; species Timema genevievae. The sequence continues at coordinate 7,843 of CABFWO010006814.1, read as the reverse complement.
CGGCAATAAGATACACACAGAAAACCTATACAAATCAGGACAAATATAAATGCTGTTAAAGACGCAATTTAAAAAAATATATATTTATTCAGATCTGTGGGTATTTCGCACCGTGGAGCTGGTGGAGGTTCTAAGCCGCCATTTTAACTCCAACATAGTGCTACACTCAATGAACCAAACTTTACAGAACAAGGGTATATGATTCGCATCGGTGGGCAGGAGGACTAAGTATCAGACTCATCTAGTCCTGCTTGTCGGTGCTGGAGAGATTGGAGTTTGACTCTCGGCCGTGGACTATGAGTGTCCTTTTTTAAATAGTTCACCATTAGCATGATTTATTGACGTAAATGTAGGTACATTTCCTATAAATTAAACCTTCTTGATCGCCACCAAAGTAATATTAAGTTTCACGAGGATTTAACACAAGGAGGGTTGTTAACATCTGGAACCACACTTACAGAGAGATCACCAGCTATCAACATAACACTGAGAGCTCACCAGCTATCAACATAACACTGAGAGCTCACCAGCTATCAACATAACACTGAGAGCTCACCTGCTATCAACATAACACTGAGAGCTCACCTGCTATCAACATAACACTGAGAGCTCACCAACTATCAACATGAGAGCTCACCAACTATCAATCAACACAACACTGAGAGCTCACCAACTATCAATCAACACAACACTGAGAGCTCACCAACTATCAACACAACACTGAAAGCTCACCTGCTATTAACACAACATTGAGAGCTCACCTGCTATCAACATAACATTGAGAGCTCACCAACTATTAACACAACACTGAGAGCTCACCAACTATCAATCAACACAACACTGAGAGCTCACCAACTATCAACACAACACTGAGAGCTCACCTGCTATCAACATAACATTGAGAGCTCACCAACTATTAACCCAACACTGAGAGCTCACATGGTATCAACATAACACTAAGAGCTCACCTGCTATCAACATAACACTGAGAGCTCAACCGCTATCAACACAACACTGAGAGCTCACCAGCTATCAACACAGCACTGAGAGCTCACCAACTATCAACACAACACTGAGAGCTCACCTGCTATCAACATAGCACTGAGAGCTCACCAGCTATCAATCAACATAACACTGAGAGTTCACAAACTATCAACACAACACTGAGAGCTCACCTGCTATCAACATAGCACTGAGAGCTCACCAACTATCAATCAACACAACATTGAGAGCTCACAAACTATCAATCAACATAGCACTGAGACCTCACCCGCTATCAACATGACACTAAGAGCTCACCTGCTATCAACATAACACTGAGAGCTCACCCGCTATCAACACAACACTGAGAGCTCACCAGCTATCAACACAGCACTGAGAGCTCACCAACTATCAACACAACAATAAGAACTCACAAATATCCCAGTTTACTTGGTTTGGGGCAAAAATTCAATAGAGGCTCTTTTACAGATGAGTAATTTTTGAAAATTTGAATTATTTTTCAAGTGGCTATAACGATAAAGCTGTAAATTTGTTTTTTGGGGGAAAATTCGGCTCTAGGTAATTTACTGATGACTATTTTAATATGAATATTTAAAAATCTGGCTTTATAGAATTGGTTCAATATGGGTATCTGTTAAGTTTCTTGTATTATACATATCTGTGTATATTTGTTTTTAATAAAAAAAGTTATTTAATAATGTTTAGCTAACGAATAACTGATTTATGTTAAAATTTGATTTTTTTAATATAGCTCTAACTATATGGTTCAAGATTGGTATCGGGGGATTATTTTACATTATCAATAATAATGCATATTTATTTATCTAAAATAAATTAATTTAAGGTTAGTCTACTTACGACAAATTAAAGAAAATTAGTTTTTTATTTGTAATTGACCTTAAAGATTGCATTGATAATGGGATTCTCAGAATAAATTTCCAAAATCAATAAGATTACGATTTATTTTTACAAATAAATAATTTTAGGGTAGTTTACAAATAATTTATTTCAGAAAATTTGCATTGGGTTAAAGATATTTGAAAAATTTAGTTTAAAATGTATTTATAAAGAGTGGTTATTCTGATTAACAAGCTGATGTGTTTGTTTTTTTGAGGGAAGCATACTTGAGGGTAGTTTACTCAAAACCTGTTTTTGGAAATAATCTTCGAAGCTATAAAACATGAGAAAGTTTGTGTGTCTGTGTGGTATCATTGGTTTTCTACCACTACCCTGCCAGTATTACATTGATTTTTGTAGAGGATAAAGAAGTGACCAGCAAGCATTAATTTTTTTTAAATAAATATATACAAAAAAAGGGGGTGGAGGGCGTGGTGATTTAACTATCTACCAAGGGGGGTGTCAGTTGGAAAAGTTTGGGAACCATTGGACTTTAGTTTAGTTTAGTTTAGTTTAGTTTAGTAAAATAAATAATTACAATATCCATCAGAAAGCTTTTGATAACTTTTCAGGTTAACTTTATAGCTAATAAATCAACTAAGACATATTTCTTGAATACAAAATGTTAGTGACTTTCAATCATTGTTGGTAGTCAAAAGTGGGCTTCCTATCAAAATCAGGGTGTAGGTATATTTACTATCGGCATTTAAAGTGCATTTACTACTAAAATAACTGTTGACATAGTTACCTACAGAGTACAAACAAATATAGCCTTAGAACAGTCCTCCATTCCCAGTTATGAATGCACTACTATGACCCACTTAGGTGGACGCATGGTCTAAGGCACTACTCTCACAATAGAGTAGACTGCCAATGAAAGGGGAGATCATGGTTTGATCCCGGTCGGATGTACTTAGGATGGTTTTTCCTAAGTTGTTTCCCACTCTCTCCACGCAAATACGAGTACAATTCTTATGAATTCAACCTCCCTCACCCCTAACCCACTATCGTGCATACGTGCATATCGTGCATATTAGTGCATAAGCGTATAACCCGAATGGGTGGTAGGAGACGATGTTAAGCAAATTTTTGTCTAACTAAACAAATCACATTATTTTATTTTCAGCACCGCATCTTACTACCCTTCGGGTAATACGCCTATATACTAATTACGCTAATGGTTTTAGGGAATAGGAAGGTTATATAAACAGGAAGTGTACCCGCGTTTGTGTGGAGGAAGAGTGGAAACCATTTTGGGGAGAAAAACTTCTAAGTACACTCGACCGAGATTCGAACCTCAATCTACCCGTCATCAGCAGCTCAGTCTACTGCAAGAGTAGCGCCTTAGACTTCGCAGCCACCGAAGTGAATTTTATAATATTAAAACAGGATGGCAACTCAAACTCTACAATAAAATTACAGCTTAAGATGGGGTGCTAGTGAGCGTGAGTTTAGGGCAGTATTTTCGAAGTTTTAATAGCATAAACCTTTTTTGGCAAAAATAGATCAAATATTTCTTCTATAGAATCATAGAGTTTAGTTTTCCGCACATGCTAATCTCAACAGTTCTTTAATATCTGTCAAGGGGTGTCCTGGAATTTAGTGACAACTTTTTCTCTGCATTTAAAAAGTTTGTCACCAAATGCCGCTACGCTCATGAGAGATATTCAAGAACTCTTGAGATAAGCATGTGCAGAAAGCTAAATTCTATGTTTCTATAGAAGAAATATTAGATTTATTTTTGCCAAAAAATGTTTATGCTATAAAAACTGCAAAATTAATGCACTAAACTGGTGCTCACTAGCACCCCACCTTAATTACCGGATTTACATGCCTAAATATTTTCCCATATTTCTACATTTTTTTTTTACTGTTGTGATACTTTGAGCAAATTATTTTGTAAATTTAGATATAGTCTACTTAGAAGATATTTAGAGTGGTCCTCACTCGAAAATTGTATTTTTCAAGAAGCTATTGGAACGATCTTTCCCAAACCAATTTTTGAAATGTGAATGCTCCTAGACGAGTTTAGGTTGTTTCTCGATAGGAAACGTTTGAAAATTAGATTCCTCTCTATTGTCACACCCCCTTCTCTATGTATAGGGGGAGGGGATTGTGTATATGACTGTGTGGGTTCATGATTGACGAAGACTTGATTTCTCAAGTTTGAATTAGTGCTTCAATCTCTAGTACAAATGTGATGTTGATAGTGATATATGAATGAAAGAACATGAATATTCGGAAGCTTGTGACGAAACGAGTTGTTGCTAGGAAATAACCAATGGCCTATCTGGCGCCCAAGAGATCCCTACATGGTTTTCGAACCCCGGTACCTTGGGCTCCAGTGGTAGCCCTCTACCACAAATACTGATGAACCGGCGTACTAGCCCGTGTAGTTCTGACTCGGGCACAGTACCCCCTAGACTGCGATGTTGATTAATCAGCCACGATGGTTGGATACACTACTGTTTATCCTGTCTTCTGGCCTGGTTTCCACCTAAGGAATGCTGACAATGTTTATGTGGTAATCTCCTCTATTTTCTTTGTTCACGGGCTAATCACAACAACCTGCAACACTCGTTTTGTCATTCGCAATCCAGAACACACAACGTTATACAAACATGCCTTCCAATTTAGGCCGCCCGGTTACAATATTATTATATTTTCGGTGGTATTCTCTTGGATATTAAAAATAAATTAGATGCCTCTACAAACCATATAAAGTGACCCTCTCTCATCAAATGTTTGAAAACTGGATGACTCTCTAGAAACTCTGTGGAGTAGTATTCACTTAGTTTTATTTTTTTATTATCACGTTTTACTACAGTTTCAGGCTATTCACATATATAATAATTATACTAATGAGCTAAGGATGGGGAAGGTTGAGTCTAGAGAAAGTGTACTCGTATTTGTTTAGAGGGAGAGTGTAAAAACACTTATGTAAGCCCACTCTCGTTACATCCGACCAGAATTCGAACCCCGATATTCTTGTCATCGGCAGTCTAGTCTATTACGAGAGTGACGCCTTAGCCCATGTGGCCAACGAAGCGGGTAGTTACGCTATTTAGTTAGGGATGAGGAAGGATGAATTTACACCAGAGTGGAAAGCTCACCATCCCACTTCGATGGCCACACAGTCTAAGGCACTACTCTCGCAGTATATTAGATTAACTAATTCATGAAATGCTTTAAAAACAATTCAGAGAAAAATAAATCGAAATAAAAATTATCAAAAATCTGACTTTGTTAAGTTCTATGCCGTGGTCTATGCTATAAGTGTGCAAAGTTTTATCTTTCTAGGTCATCAAGGGGCTTCTGGAGGGTGCGGAACCCCCCCCTCCCACACACACACACATTTGAGATGTTTTCGACTTTTTTTTATATTGTATTGTAAATTGTAACAATGTATAAACAATTTTAATTGCAAACAAAATTTTAATATGAATATAATATAGTAATAAAAAAAGACCTACTCTGTGAAATTGACTGCATTCTTTACTTGAAAACCTTATCATTTTGGCTATTTTGGGGATGTTTAAAGTTGGCTCTTGTCTCTTTAAAATCAGACAAAAAAACTATTTTTACATTAAAATTTAAAGGTATAGTAAGTAAATGAATTATTTTAAAACAACGTTCTGATATCCAAGGTCAACTTTCCAGGTTAATAAAAGCAAATCTTATATAAAGTTTAGTGATCAAACTTGCCATCTATTCAGAGGGGAAAGGATGGATTTGTATAGTATTTGTTTTGAGCTCGCATGGCTCTTCTGTTGTTTGTTTATTTAATCCTTAGTAGAGTTTTGTTTTATTCCAATTAGATGGTTTCTGTTGCACATCATGACAGCCAATTGGGATCAAAATTATTCTAGCTTTTCCTGTGATAGTGTTTTTGGTCGAATTTTAATGTTGTTCATGTCTTACACAATTTTCAGGGTTGATCGAAAATATTTGTTCAGTGAAAAGATTAAATGTCTGGACAGTGAGATACTGCACACAAAAGTATGTATAGAATAGAAGTGGCCAACTTCATGATCTTTTGGAGCCACAATATTTAAGGTAAGATTTTGAAGAGATGCACCCCTATTCAAGATGTTCCTGCACGAACAAGACACTATTTTATATTCCTCGTTATATTTAGTGACCTAGCAGCTTTCAGTTTTAGATCAGTTTAAGTAAACAAACATTTAAATGAACTAGTGCAAACTGCTTTAACAAATCAACAATCTAATTTTAAGAAACTTACTGCTTAGATGGACATAAGGAAGGCCCATGTGAATAAATTAAACAAGTTAAATATTGTTTTGAGAACTTGGATTCAAGTTTGAAAGCAAGGCTTAACATTCATATTATTTTAATTTTACAAAATAAAATTTGTTTATTTAATTACTATTCTAATGTGTGTCCAATATAAATTGTTTTATTATAGTTATTAGTTTTAATCAGTCTGTTATTTCTCACTATGCCAAGTTTGTTGTAACATTCTTTTCAATAAGATATTATGAACGATCTGAAAAAGAAAATGGTAGGTTTTGAGTGTTTTTAATTCCAAAATGTTCTGTAAAATATGTTTTGTACTATTAATAATGCAGAAATTAAGTTTAAGACAAGTTTTACATTTTTTTAATAATTATTTTTCAATGTGAAAAAAGCCGCTCAATGGGCTAGTGTGAGCCACCCCTGGTACATAACAACAACTATGAAATTTAAACGAATACAATGGCATATTCTGAGAAAAATTAATAGATATGCTGTACTATAAAAGTTGAAGGGGAGATTTGAGGGCCGAGGAGCCTCAACCACCATTGTCCAAGAACGTCAAGGGATTATTTCAAGGGATATATTTGAAGATGTGTCCCTATAGAACAATGTTTCTCGAACATTTATTATTTCACCTTAACCGTATGCTATCTTAGGAAATTTGAGCCTCCCCCTACTACCCTATTCTCTCTTCTATTATTTATCCATAACAATGATTACTATCCACTCAAAATGTAATAAAAGTAACTCCATTCAGGCTATACCTACCGAGGGGCTACCAAACTGTTTGGCTAATTAGTGCCAACTCTTGCTGATAGAGGGTGTCATGTGGTCAGCACAACGCCACCTCCAGCCATTAAACTCAGCTTTCTATACCGGAGCCACTACTACTTTATTCGAGTAGCTCCTTATTTATCCACCCTCGGCTGAATATAACCTGTTCCAGACCCACTGCTTCCCAGATAATCTGGACGCGCCAGGAATCAAACCCGGGACCTCTGGGTCCATAGCCAGAACCTATGACCCCTAGACCACATAGGTGGTCCTCAAATTGTAATGATATCTACATGGTTATAAATTTGAGTGAATATTAATGTCGGGGCTAAGAGTGGTATGGGCACATTTCTGAATGATTAAGAGAAACCGATCCTATTCAATTAGCCTAGTGTAATTAAGCATACAGTTAGCAATACTCAAAGCAAGAAATCATAACAAGAGTAAAATGAAGTGGTACCAAGCATCCATCAGATCTTGGTGAGAAGGAATCAGGTAAATTCTCCAACTCACGTTGCAATTAAAACTATCTCTTAAAGCCTACCTTATCTCACACAATGCTGCTTGGGAACAAACGAGTCTCCCAACTTGAGAATTTATGCTCCAGAAGCTATTTAGATACGTAAACTCTAACATAGGTGAGAATATCTCGGACTATTAATACTCTATCGCTACGTCATTGGTTTAGTGCTAAGATATTTACACATATATTTTGCTGTGCGCAGTGGTGCACCCAAGGGGGAGAGGGGCAAACAGGGTATTTAACCTCTCCCCTCTTTCACCAACACCACAAATAATGTTAGTATACATTTAAATAATATTAAGTGTAACTAAAATATTTAGCATTGAAGATGTGTCGAATGTATAGGCTACATTTTAATACCAGGCTTCAGGCTTAAGCCTAATATTCAAA
>CABFWO010006813.1:0-31049 GCA_902155825.1 Timema genevievae | reverse complement strand
TATATATATATATATATATATACACACATTCAACGGTAAAGTATACGATAGAGAAATTTATTGTAAAAAGGCATTTACGAGAGGAAAAATAGAGAGAGGCAAATAACAAATTAGGTTTAAGGACTAGTAGCATGGTTGAATAACCTTGAAGTGCGCTTGTTGTAAAACGGAATGAGTTGGGTGAGTGGGGCTATGAAAGCCATTGCGCATAAGCATTTACAATATCTGATATTATGATTTTTTTTCCATCGAGAAAACTACCCCGGTTACATTATCATACCAAAAAAAAAATTTGAATTTTACCCTCTTACACACCCTCCACTCTCCATCACCCTTTCCTGCGAGGAGAGCTTACACAGCGAGAGCCCGTCATGCAGGATTAATGGAAAGAGACTTTGGAGGCGAACATGTATAAATGCCAGTCTGCTTGGCTGAAGCCTCATTCACACGTTCGCCGAACGTAGAGATTGGAATCTGCTCGAGTGGCGCAGCGATTCACATCCATAATGCTTTGCGACACAAGCATAAAACAGCTGATTACTGACATACTTTATTTTCTAGTGGATAAACAGACCGCTAAGAATAATATTGGAGTATAGGCTAAACAGGTAGTAAGAAGTGATAATAATGTATATATATATCACAATTGATGTTTTTCAAATTATTGTGCCATCTATTTATTTGAGTATTAACGTGCTCTTTCTGAACCGACTGGTTATATCAGCACATGAAAAATTATCTATGAGAGAGAGATAGAGAGAGAGATAGAGAGAGAGAGAAAGGGCCTATCAACTTTACCGGGAAACGTATTTTCAGATACCTTCCAGGGTTATTTTACATGTAAAAATCGACAGCTTTAATTGTCCTCCGAAGGAAGATGTGCCAAGGAGATTTTTATCACTCAAGAAAGAATCCATGGACCTAGATTGGATCTGAACCCACAAACATCGGCTCCTGAGACAGAACTTTACCACAAGGCCACTGATGTCGTCTACAGTGACAGGTAGTGAAACAAATCAAAACAACGATAACGACACACATGTTATCTTTTGAACGAGCTATTTAAAATCATCTCGCAACAGTAGATGCAACTGTATACTAGTATCTCCCATTGTAGGCTCTGATTTTATATGATTGGTTTTGAAATGGGATTGAGTCTTGCAAGCTGTTGTTGTAGCGCATAAAAATGAAAGTTGCGGTTATTTAAGTCGCGCTGAGTTGACACCGCCGATGAGGTTGAGATATCGTGATTGGTTTAGAACTCTTCACGTTATTATGTTTCTGCTCTGCTATTGTTTTTCAACGAATGTGTAAATCTACAGTAATTGATTAGTTTTTCCGTTTAAAACTTGAAGGGACCCTTGATTGATTCCGTGTAGTGCTGACGAAGATATTTAATATTTGTTTACAAGTTCATCGTTTTAACTAATAGTACATATCTGATCATTAGGAGGAGATGTACAATATTAGGCATATGGCATCCTAGTTGGTTTGTAAATATTGTGCGTTAAATGATTATTTTTATTTTATTTTTTTACCACCGCGTCTTACTACCCATTGTGATTATACTCCTTTGTACTAATTTATCTCATGTGTTTCTAGTTTATTTAGTAAAACACGCATTTCCACCATCGTTTGAATCAAGTCTCGCAGTTCATTCAGAAAGGCATTCTATAAGCTGGAATGATAAGTCTTCTCTGGCAAGTGCTCGAATCTCCTGGTACTAGAGGAATATAAAGGAATGTCTCTTAGACGCGAACAGGTTCCCGTCTGTCTCAGTTAGTATGGGGTGGTAGGTAGTAAAGTGAGATGGAAGTGGACTAGAGAAAAGGTCAATGTTTTTGAAATTTTTTCAGGCTCTCCAGTAAAAACATAGAGTTTAATTTTCTACGCATATTAAACTCAACAATCAGCCAATATCGGTCAAGGTACTCCTAAAATTTGTTGATGTTTTTTTCCTTTTCATTTAAAATTTTTCTGATCAAATACTAATATGCTATTGAGTGATATTCAACAAATTGTTGAGATTACCATCTGTAGAAAACTAAAGAGATATGTTTATAATGAAGCAACATTTTATTTATTTGATATAGAACATTTTTACTGCAAAAACACTGACCTTTTCTCGCGACCTCTTTCATTCCACGATTAAGCTGAATAAATATATGCAGTTCAAATATATCAAAGTAGTTAATCTTAAACAAGGTAATACATTACGTACTTAATTAATTCGTATAACTTTTCATTTATAAAGTTCTTGGAAAATTATGACTGATAAGAAAATATATTCTAATTTGAATCAAAAAGTACCTAACCAATTTATTTATTTATAGGTTTTTGTTTCTACCCAAATAGTGTTAAAGTTGAGTTTTTAAGTTTTGGAAATGGCATTGAGCTAAATAAAATAGACATATCAACCCGGATAGTAGATTTCCAGACTAACATGCGTGCGGGCGAGCGCGCGCGCGACTGGGTGACCAAACTGGCGAGCGAGCGCGTGATTAGCATATAGCTCTCGATAGTTGTCGACGAGGAGGCAAAGGTTCGAATCTTGGCTCAGTGAACTGAGGGTGGTTTTTTACAAGTGATCTATTGTTGTGGTTTTATAATGCTATCTCCACGCTAATGGTGATTCTTATTTGTAAAGCCCTACTTTGGTTATAATATTGAAGTATTTTAACATATCAGTTTTATATAGCCTATCGATAATAATAAAAATGTCAAAATGAGAATGTTTCTATTTTCTGGGAAGCTTAAAATATTATATTTCATACATGAAACTTGGGAGATAGTTATTGAAGTCAGTCACATGCGTAGTTTTTCCTGCAAACCTTTTACATGCTTTCCTGTTGTATTCTCTCATATTTCTAAAGTGTTGTAAGGTAAATAATATTACTGTTTTGTTGTTAAATATAGGGCTTTGTGTATTTAACAAACAAAAGCTCTTGTTCTCGTTGAAGTCATTTTGCAAACGTGGATGTATGGCGTTCAATCTTAAATTGTTGAATATGTGGGGTTGAGGAATACATTCTTCTGAGCTAATAAATACCTTATTTATGAACGCAGCTGTATGTTTATTGTAACAAATATAATATATTGTATTTATTATAATGAATATAATATATTGTATATAAATATAATATATTGTATTTATTATAATGAATATAATATATTGTATTTATTATATATTATAATAAATTTAATATAATTATAGGAATCAGCCAAAACCCAAGGAAACACCTGCGACCATAAATAAGGTATTGATGGTTAAGTAGGACTCAAATTGTTACGGTTAGGCAGATGAAAAAAATAAGTTGTCCAATAGTATCAAAATAATAGTTTATGGTTAAATTGGGAGTTGACACCAAGCTCTTGGTCCACATTGCTCGTCCAAAAACATTTCCGTCTAATTTAGTTTGTTCTGATAGTGCCGCATGAAAAAGGTGTAAGACGAATAGTTATGATTATTTCTATGGTATTAGTGAAGTATATCTCGTGCCGGGTGCTTGTGGATTGGACACCATCGATTCAAATAGAAGGAATTTTAAATAAGTGGATTGGGCACCGTCGATTCAAATAGAAGGAATTGTAAATAGGTGGAATGGGCATCGTCGATTCAACTAGAAGAAATTGTAAATAGGTGGATTGGGCACCGTTGATTCAAATAGAAGGAATTTTAAATAGGTGAATTGGGCACCGTTGATTCAAATAGAAGGAATTTTAAATAGGTGGATTGGGCACCGTTGATTCAAATATAAGGAATTGTAAATAGGTGGATTGGGCACCGTTGATTCAAATAGAAGGAATTGTAAATAGGTGGATTGGGCACCATCGATTCTAATACATGAAATTGTAAACAAGTGGGTTGTCTACTTCAAAGTTTAATCTTAATTGTAAATAAATACAATAACTCACCAGCAAACTACAATATAGTATAAGCCATCCAGATGAAAGCTAGCTACCTACTCCGTTCAATAGGTCAGAGGTAAAATTAATTCTTAGTGAGAGGGGAAGTAAGTTTAGGTCAAGCTGGGTTAGGTTATGTTATTTTAGGTTAAGTTAGGCTAGCATTGCCCAATCTACCTTACAAGGAAACTCATAATGCAAGGAAGCAGTGCCCAATTCACCTTGGGGGAATTTGTTGGTGGTAGCCTGGGTTCAAACAAAGTGCTCAGTCCTTTTACGACTCACATGCCAAAAAGAGAGATATATATCTACCGTCTCTTATTACACGTCTCCGACTATTCACTCCCCCTTACCTTTTGGTTTTCATGTGCAATATAGCTACATTTCTTCCCTTCCAGTAGCACATGTATAGTAAAAGCTTCTTAATCCCTAAAACCAGTACCGTAATTAGTGCATAAGCGTGTATATATATAAATTTAGCACATAGTCTTACCACCTATTCGGATTATACGCTTATGCACTAATTACGGTAATGGTTTTAAGGATTAGGAAGGTTATATTTAAAGGAAGTATACCCGCATTTGCATGGAAGGAAAGTGGAAAACTATTTTGGAAAAAACCTCAGTACACCCGACTTATATATGAACCTCCATTTCCCCGTCATCGGCAATCTAGTCTACTGAGAGAGTAGTGCGTTAGATCATGCGGCCACCAAAAAGTGTTAATATGTGTATTCCATCGTATAGGAGATACAAACATTGTCACAGCTACATGAACATCCTACCAACTAGGGATTTAACGTACATATACCCAGAACAAAATATAGTAATATCTGAAAAAGTCTAGCTTCCACTAAACTCTTCCACAAGGAATACTACTATTTGTAATTATATGAGCGGGCGAACCAGACAACTCCTTTAAGCAGATGCAAACGGTAGCAAACCAGGTTCTTATATTCTTAGAGTTGACCCTTCTAACCACTCGAACACGGAGATAAACAGTTTCACTTATCTCCAGGAAACTGTGTTTTATGCCTCTCCACAGTCGACCGTTCCGACTGTGTAGACCATTAGTCTGAACCTACTACCTACCTCCCATTATACAAATCAAATAGAAATGCCACATTCGTTTCACGCGTGAACAGTTTACTCGGGACGATCACGTGAAATGAGAGTGGTAACCACTTCCAAGGTCTCCGGCGGTTCCGGTTTTTTTTATTTTACTTCTTCCTTCTCTAGACGATTCAACTCCGAGACCACCAGGGCCGACATTAATCAGGGCTGTTTGGACTTGCGCCAATATGGGCGCAACGAACGAAACAACACGATTCCCAATTCTTGATTACCTGCTTCAGTGTCCGAATGGTCTAAGGCATCACTCTCGCGTTAGACCGGCCTGATGAAGACGGGGAGATCGGGGTTCGAATCCCGGTTGGGTCTACTGAGGATTATTTTTTCCTAAAATGAGTTCCCATTCTCCCTCCACGCAAATGCGTTATAACCTATTACCTTTAAAAAATGCTTCCGTCACTATCCCTGCCCCATTATAGTAAATCTCATAATGCGTACAACCTGAATAGGTAGTAAGACGCGGTGATAGAAATAAATAACTTGGTTGGATCCTAGCGCGTTGAGACGCTTTATCCCCTCGTCCAGGTCTAATACCGGCCAAAGAATGTTAATAGAGTGTCGAGCACAGTGGTTGTTGAGGTAATCATTGCGTTAATACGTATGGGCCGTGTCTGAATAGTCTGTCCCCTATGCACTTGTACACTTTACTGCACGCTTTAATATAACACGTTTCTGGCGCCCTTAAGTACATAGGGTGCATGATAGTTTACGGACAGCAAAGTACAGCTAGAGCTATCTGGTGGCTAGTTCTGAAACATACGTTTCCATGGTAACGATATTGAATTTTGATATTGTTTTGTCAATGGCATCAATGGTGACATATTTTTTAGGGCGCAAATTCATATTTATAATCTATCTTCCTTAATTTTATGAGCCTTAGGTTTTGTTCCATTGTCCCCGTAAAGAATAAAATCAATTTTATGCAATTGATGTTATTTTACAATAATCACAATAAAAGAGAGAATTATAATATGCTTAAAAGTAGACAAAAGTAAAATGAGATTAAGCTATATTTTTTATTTATTTAACCCCTTTATGTGTTATTGTTATAAAACATATTTGGAATAAGTGCGCCAAAAATGGTCAATCCTATCACAGTTTTATAAACTTTAAAACTTTTGGGAAGCTGACAATTAAACTAGGCCTAGCTTACATTAATATCAAGTTTTTTTTAAAGATTGTACAAGGATTGCCAGATAAATACATAGGCCTATAGGAATTCCAAACTAAATTACTAAAGTCACATGTTGATCTCTTGTTTTGAAACGTTTTGCCGGAATGAGTGAGAGTGACTGCTGAATAAACAAAGAAATCACAGCTACGCGCAAAAAAAAAGCGCGATGTACGCAGGGATACCAAAGAGCATGTCAAACATTTTTGCATATGTAGAGAAATTGTTAAATATATACGTATATTATATAAATATATATATTGCCCTAATTAATTTACTTATATCTGTAAAGTATTATTTTCAAATAAATTCTACTGAAGATCTCTTAACTCATAAATAAATTTCCTTTTGAAAGAGATTTTTACAGTAGAAAGAGAAATTTAACCGTTTGACAACCTGTATATAAACAAAGAACAAACCATACTAGTTTTATTTAACATTATGTGAATGTTTTATTTCATTTTCACAAAATATATAATACTTTCATTCAATATAAAAAGCTAGTTTAACTAAAGTGCGCGATAAAGGGCAAGTCGTATGTGCCTCTTAGTAAAGTGCGCAATAAGGGGTACATTTTAAGAGAATTCAGACACCATCAAAAATCACTTTCAGCCTTTAAGCCGACGCCATTGCAATTTTAAAGTGCACATGGCCTCCAAGGGCCCTTAGACTGACTATTCAAACACGGCCATTGTTTAACCTCACAGGCACCCATTTCTGGTCAACGTTATGATGAAGCAGCTGTTATGAGTGAAACATATGTTGGGGTGCAAGACAAATTTAAAAATGCTAAATAAGTTTAGTACATTATAACGCACACATTCTTAATTTAGTATTTAACAACGTTATGTCAGCATCACTTGAAGTCATCAAAGTATTTGATATATTTAAAGGTCTCGGGGTGTTTTTCCAAATAGTGGTAAAATATGGGAGTATCTGTACTTTTTCACATAATCTGCTAAAATATTTTTAAAAACACTATCAACAACTCGTTGGTAATCGAGGTACTCGTTAGTGCATGTGTTGAGATCTAATTTTACAAATGTGACAAAGAATTTAGCTCTATTTTTAATTGTATTAACCTAAAACAAAGAGGAAACCCTAACTGCAAAAACGTTTAAACGAAAATTTGGAAAGTTTGAAAGTGCATTCCTTCTCGTAGTTTTCTAAAATATTTTGCAGTCAGTAGATGCTGTCTCAAATTTAAAACAATCCCAAATAATTGATTCGTTGAAAGACGCTCAGTTGCTAAATTATATTTCGGAAAGTCTGTAGGCATCGAGCGACAAGTTAAGTCTCTTTTACAAAAGTGCAAAAAACATGGCATTATTATGTAGAATAGATCCAACATTTCAAAATATACGTAGGAGTAGATTCAAACAATTATCTGGTGAGCTATGCGAGGATCAGAGCATTATGAATGCAAAACATCGCTTTGAAACTGAAGTATTCAAAGCTACCTTCTACACAGCTGTAATGGAACTCCAAAGACGTTTGAAAGTTTAAATTAAATCGCTGGTAACTTAACACCTTACAACATTCAAACAGCAACTGATGAAGAACTAAACGAAGACGCAGAACGTCTGAACAATAATTTAACCTTTTACAACTCCTTTTATTCAGGGCTAGTTAGGGATCGCAAATAGCTAAAATGTCTTTAAAAAGATAAGTAGCTGAATTACTAATTATTCTAATTGACTCCCAATTTTCTGCTTTTCCGGGTAGTTATACTTCACTATTATTATTTTTAACTCTGCCAGTAAGTGTGGCAACATCGGAACACTCATTCTTGGAAATAAAATTAGTAACGAACTATTGGCAAATCAAAATAATAGAAGAAAGGTTGTCAGGACCTGCTATTTTTTCAATTGAAAAACAACGAGCGGTAAATTAAATACCAAGAATGTTCATAGAAATGAAATCCAGAAAATTGTATATCGAAGTGTATCTAGTTTCTAAAAAATATATCATAAAAGGCACCAACATTTCATTTTAATGTTTGTCTTTGAATTATGAATATTGATTACTTTTATTGTTACACTAATCGGTTATTACTTTTTAAAATAAAAAGGCTTTAAATGATAACATTTTTCTAACGGTTAAGTAATTATGAATACATGGTGATTAATCCAAGTACTAAAAAAGGATTTTGAGATTTTCAGGTTATAATGGTAAATTTTAGGTAAGTCGGAGTTCGATTTATAAAATAAAATAAAAATATAAAATTATCAGCTCACTTTTATTACACCCAGGCATATTTGAAAAAGTCAACACATTTTTTATTATTATTTTAACATTCTTTTATATAATTTTATGCTATATATAATATATGCACACAAAAGTTATCAACTGTAATATCAACTAAAATTTTAAGCAGGTTCGTTTTTAATAAAAAATTCTTCGTTTAAAGGCCCATAAACAAAATTGCAACAGGGCCCTCGCTGTTGATGTTATGCCACTAGTATCTTGGGAGTGTTAATATGACAAAGGACACTGTGTAGTTGTTTTTGGGGTAAAAAATTATTCATGGTTACCGAGTAGTTTTATAATAACTGCTTTTTCAAAAACATGAAATATTCTAGAAATGGATCTAGTGATTTGGTTCCAAATGGGTAGCTTTGGAGTGTTTGACATGAGAAATAACAGTGTATACTTGTTTTGAGGGTAAAAACTCGTTTATAGGTAGTTTACTGATGTCTGGATAATGTTAACTACTACACATTTAATGTATTTATTTTAATCTATATTTTTAATGAAAAAACGTAGATGACAAGTTTGTCTCGTCTTATACTAGGAACCTGCGTCGAATTTCTACCCTAAACCACACAGTAGACTAAAACTGCCTACATCAACTAATAACAGCGGTAAACAGATAATCATGAGTTGTAAACGTTACCTTGGTATTGTACATTGCTTTCCAGTTCTGAAAAAAGCATTCATTTAAATACAAAATAAGGCTGATAGACGATACAGTGTGCCAACATTGATCATTTACTTTCCAAGTATCAGTCTATCAAACGGGAAGTTCGAGTTTAAACCAGGCGGAGTTGATGTATGGGTTTTCTTATTTAATGTAAATATTATGTGAGGCATTTTACTGTAGTGTAAAACATTAATTTCATACAAACCGTTTAGTAAAATAATATCATCTGTTGTCATTCCACCGGAAGAAATGTCAATTTTTTTAACACTGTTCATTGCCTTCTTAAGCAAGTAGGACGATAAGAAAAACAAAGGAAGAAAAAGTGTGATTGTTGTAAAATTGATAATGGGCAAAGTTTTTCTGTGCATCGCATGCCAGCCAATTTAAAGATATTAATATTGTTTTTGACACTAGATGGATTATGAGTAAGCCAGCCAATTTAAAGATATTAATATTGTTTTTGACACTAGATGGGTTATGCGCAAGCTGAAAGTTCTTCGCGAGTCTCTTCTTCGACTAGAAATATTTTTCATCTCATAACAATAGCATATAAAATCTACCAATTTAATGTGAAGTGAGCCTATTTTTATTTATTTTTTAAATTGTAGCTTAGAAAGATTTTCAACAAGATCTTCAAATGGGTGAGATTTTTAACTTTTTATCTATACCAATTTAAGTTTTCTTTTGCCTCAAAATGTTGTCAATTATTTCCGGATTAAGCCAAAACAGAGCAAGTTTGACACAAACATAATCCTAAGGAACATTAAGTTTATTTGTGTTAAGTGTTCTCTTTATCTACGTGGTCCACCGGTTTCAAAAATATGAAATATTTAAGAATGGCATGAAGGATTTGTTTTCAAATTAATGTTTAGGGAGTATTTGAAATGACAAATAACAGTGTATATTTGATTTTGGGATTAAAAGTAATGTATTATAGGTATACTGATTTTTCCAAAGATTGAAATATTTTTTTAAAAAAAAGGCCCTTTCAGTTTGGTTCCAAATTGGTATCTTGGGAGTGTTTGACATGAACATAATAGTTAAAACTGTATACATGTTTTAGGAGGGGATATTCAGCTATAGGTAGTTTACTGATGAAGTTTTTTTTAGTTTGAATAAGTTAAATATTTAAAAAAATGGCCTTAGCGATTTGTTTCAGAATGGGTATCTGTTAAGTTGCTTGCATTATAAATAATTATATATGGTTTTTTCTAATATAGAAATTATTTAAGAGTAGTCAATTATTGATGACTGATTTTTGTTAAATTTAATTTTTTTGATAATAGTTATATATATTTGTTTCAAAATTGGCATCGGTAGACTATATATAGCTCTAGGGGCGATAGCAAAAACTTAAATACGAGTATATAGGACACAACACTAACTCTGGCCTTTTTCGACAGCTCAAACTTTACTAATATTCTGTCCATTTCACGAGTGAAGTAAGTTTACATAATTTATAAAATTCTAAGACATATTTTAGAGACAGATGGATACGACGTTGTTTTTAATAGAAAAACCCGAAGCTACTGTGCAAGGACCGTTTCTTTACTGGATATCAATGACGTAGACTATGTTTTTGAGAGGCCTAAGTTTAGGTAAAATTAATTACCTCAAGTAAAGTTCATTAATTTTTTTTTTTTTAATTTCGGTCAAGTTTGTATAACTTTTTTTACAGTCTGTTTCTGTTGAATAAGGTTAAATTTCCTAAAGTTGGGTTTAGAATACTTGCTATCCGAGGAACAAGAAGCTTGTTAAAGTTTCGATCAACAAAGTTTATTATTTTAGTATTTCTTACGCTCTAGTTCCTTAAACTATCTGAGTAAGGGTAATGGCTACAAGCCTTGGCGCACGAATACATTAAAGAAGGTTCAGTAGGTTCACTATCATACAAGCTTAGAGTCAACATAGTTTCGTGGTTGTAGCCAAGGGGTGGGAGGCGAGTGGAAAGTGTATGGGACCATTCTCCACGACTCCCCACAGTGGTACAGTTGGTCTGATGCTGCCTGGTACGTTCGTATGGACCAAGCCAATCAAAAGTAAAGAGGACACCTCCGTGATGCTGACCCCAGCCAACCGACAAACGGCTGGGTCCCTGTGCATTCATCTGGTATACGTATATGGGCGGAACCCACTTCGGTGGCTGCGTGGTCTAACGCGCTACTCTCATGTTGGACTAGACTGTCAAAGACGAGGAGATCGGGGTTCGATTCTGATTGGGTATACTGGTTTTTTCCCCCTAAATGGTTTACCACTTTCCATCTACGCAAATGCATTTCTTCTAAATCAAACTTTCCTAATTCCTAACACATTAGTAGAGACCCGTGAAAATGGTTTTATTTTTAGTTAAATTTCGTTTATTAAATATCACTTTTCGGTGTTATTTCGTGTTTATTAAAAATTACGTGTTAGCTGAGGTGTTACATATTGAGACAATGTTTACAAAATTAAAATTTATTGTTGAAAACTTATATATTTACTTTAAAATTATTCATCAAGTTTGTCTACATATTTCACAATTTTGTAGCCTAAGGATAGCTTACACTACAACAAAATACTAATCAAATTACAGCATGGTCAAAATTTCTGATTAATTTATTCTTAATTTCGTGTAGGTTTATAGATTTTTTTTTGGTAGAAGCAGTGTTATTTCGTTTTATAGGAGGATTACGTGTAACAAGACAATTTTGTTTCATTTCGCTTTTCAAAAGCATTGTAAATCATATCTAAAAACTATCAAAGGTAAAAGTACTTGATTCCATCTTTGTATGGCACTTTTCGCTTTATCACGTCTCACCATTTTTACGGGGCTCACTCCACCCATTAGTGTAATTAGTATAGAGGCGTACAACCCGAACGGTGTAGTCAAACGTGGTGCTAATATATATATGGGTGGTGAGGTAAAATGTGAGAGCTTCCACGTGCGCTTCAAAAGATAACAATTTACGATAAATTTCAGATCGTTGAAAAACAGGAGAAGGTGATGTATTCGTAAAGTCTTTGAATATATTGAAGTATTAACATAATATTATTTGGTCTTCTACAACAGATCGGGAACATGAACGTTTGTTATATTACTGTTGCATTCAACCACGAAGTGCTGTTGTCGACACAGGAGTGTGAGAAGAGTTTTGGGCTCTTTGTTGTTACTTTGTTGTAACTCATATGATATTGCTGGTGTTATCGTCTCTAAGGTATATAAAACCTAATTGAAAACTTTAAAACTTGGCCGTTGGGATACATCGACTGTACTCGTTCCATTTAAATAGTTAATATTGCTACTGTAGAGCAATGAGAGATCTTGTTCTCTTCTCAAACTCACGTATAAACTTCAGTACTTGGAGAAGGTGACCTGGTGGTCTAGGGGTAAGGTGTCAGACTTCTGTGCTGAGGGTCCGGGTTTCAATCCTCGGTCCCGGCACAGATTTATCTGATTTCCAAACCCTTCCTTCACCTCTGACAAGATGTGTATTAATCACAACTTGTGAATGTGAGGAATGCCAGGCCTCTACCGTGGTTCGGATTCCACGTTAAACTGTAGGTCCTCCATTTCATCTCACAATCACCCTACCATTACACATTAGCGTAAGTGCTTATAACCCGAACGGGTAGTAAGACGCGGTGCTAATAATAATAATAATAATAATAATAATAATAATAATAATAATAATAATGATAATAATAATAAGTACTTGGAGGTTGAATGCGTCACTAAAGTTGGGTCTACTTTAGAAAATACATATTGATACATCAATATGATGATACAAGCCATAACGAATACATCCTTTTTCCCTAGGATTCAACGATTTGAAAATTTTACCGAAAAATTAACATATCTTAATTATTATCATTAAATTGTTTGTTTGGATTTTGTATTCGTTAAGAAATTATGTTCCCTCCTCTTTCCTCCATACTATTTCATAGACTTATGTACACTCTCTAAGGGCCGACACCTCCAAACCGACCAACAACTGTTACTTAAAGCATTCGCAGCCTGTGCTAATAATAATTTTTATATAGCAGATTACGTTGGCTGACAAATTAGCTAAATTTTTTATACTTATCAGTAGCAAATATAAGTATATTTTGAGACATGAAAAACAACAAATAGCATAAAACATTCACTATCAAATATGTATGAGAGTATACTATTATTGTACACATGAAACAAGATAAAGCTTTCAATCATCTATTTCTATATAAATGGTGAAATTCACTTTAAAATGCTCTCTTAGAATACATATTGGGATCTTGTAGCTTCTTGTAGTTATTTAACAACCAAATGTTGACTGTAGATTCGTTCCGACAAAGCTCAAGTTTAATTGACGAACACATCAAGGATACTAATATTAATTATGACCGCTTGTCACTCGTTTCCTGCATTCGAGGATATTCACCAAATTCCCCCGCGTTTGGCCCCTCTCTAACGCAAGGGATATGAAGCAGGTCCTTCCTGTGCTATTCAGGGAAGGTCTTACCTGGTTCCAGTCTTGGGAATATATCCATGGTGGGTTGTAGAATACCTGGAGAGAACACGTTTGTTCTAGCCTTACAGGCACAAGATCATCTGACAATAATGGCAGCGGGTGGTTTATCCATTTATAAATCACTGACTTTGAAAGGGGAATTAAGGTGGGGATGTAGGAAACGTAAGAAAAGGCCAGTGTTTATGATTTTTTTTTCATCAAAATATATGTTTGGTCAAAACAAATTAAATATTGCTCTGATAAAAATATAGAGCTTAATTTTCTTCGCATGATGATTTAAAAATTTCTTGAATATCTTTCCAGGGTGTCCTAGAACCTAATGACAACTTCTTCTCTTAATTTAAATTTTTTGTCATCTAATGCTCCTATGTTCATTACAGATATTCAACATTATTGTTGATACCACCATTTGAAGAAAATTAAACTCTATGTTTGTACAGAATTAATATTTTATTTATTTTGTAGAAAAAAGGTTTTTACCTTAAAAAATGCAAAAACATTGGCCTTTTCTCACGTTTCCTGTACCCGCATCTTAAGTTGTTTAGATCATTCCTATGAGCAAAAGTGTGATGGGTGAGTATATTCATCTGTCAGATAAGTTTCTTCTAGTGGCGATCCGACTTTTTATTACAGCTTTCTTCTCGTTTGATTCTGACGCATGCAACCTTCTACTGTTTTTCCGTGGTCTATAATCAACAGAAAATATTGTATTATCTCATCTTCTATTTTCATGATTATTTCCTAGATATATTATTTCATTACCAATCACTGTCAACAAGTTAACATGGGTAAATATCGGGTTTCACGATTCAAACAAAAAAGTAGCTCGCAAGCAACAAAGCTAGACCATTTTCATCGATAGAATCACCTCTTCCTCCTTCCATCCTAATAAAAAAAAGTGTATGCCGCAACAAATTACATTTTCCTTGTTCAAACAAACGTTCATTACTGTTCTGGAAGAAGTCTATAGGTCAGTAGTAGGGGCGGGAGGGAAGGGGTAGGCAGAACCTGTCTTGGACCATTTAATAAAAACCTACTCCCCGTTCCCTGAACATAGACTTCATGTGTTATTACAGTGGAAGGGACTGAGATATCTTTATTAATTCCATAAATATAGCTCCTTAACGCACTATGGCCCCAGCTCGCTATTAAAATCTACGACGCTGCCTTTCAGCCTAAAATTGCCTCTCGCGATGTATGTGAAGTTGCGCCTCACAGATCACGATGACCCCACTTCCCTGCACTCCCTTGACCAACCCATTTTAAACTTGGACCTTCGATTTCCTTTAATTGAACAAACATAAAACAATAATTATATTCAAGTATGCACTCATCTTCATCTTCCTAAGTCAACTACCCAGAGGTTGGTTTGATGTGATTTCTATCTCTCTGGCGCTGGGCATCCATTCAACCCTTTGTCTGGTTAGTGCTGCCTACACCATCTGGTAGAAATCCCATGTACTAGGGGTGTTCAGGAAGTGTGGTGGTTCCCCCTTGTCTTACATATCGAATTTCTATGGGCGAGCGCTAAGGGGCCTGCCAATTTTGCCGGAATTGGTATTTTTAACATATCTTTGATGGCTCTTTTACAAGCCACAACCAACATGGGACCGACGGCTTTACTTCCCCTCCAAATATAGCAGTGCTACGGATTTTTATGGCAAAAGAAAAATCCGTCGATCTCGACTAGATTTGAACCAATGAACATCGGGAGCACTTTACCCCAATACCACCGAGGTTGACATGCACATATCTTAACACATAATCAACTCTATTTTTTAAAAGGCTGAACGAAACCATTCCAATATTTATAAAACTTGAAGATATAATGTAATGAACATTCTCGCGTCTAAGGGAAGATTGGAGTTACAATCACGGATGGGTGCTCTTAGGGGTTATTTTCTATATTCGAGTTCTTAACCCTGTAATTTATGTACATCTACTTTAGGCTATCCTCTTTATCCATATTATTTAGATCAATAGCCTACCCAGCTAAAAGTACCTGATCCGATTCTCTGCACGGCCGAAAATTGCGTGATTTGTGAAATAGTGAGTTTTCCTTTCAAACACACGAATTGCTAGTCGAGGATACAATGTTTGTTTTGAGAAATAAACTTATTTGTTCTATTTTTAATTCAAATTGGAATGTTTGAGAAAAACTCAACGATTCTCATTTATTTGACAAAACTTGTTACCAGTAATCTTGAAATATTTTAATTTTTCCTTCAGTTAATTTTTATTTTATCACGACCCTTCGGATAAAGTAAGTATTGTGATCGTCAAACAAATCGGAATCGAGATTTCATGACCCCATGAACCCGAAATATTGCAATGCAATGCGATTCAAACTGTCTGTGTGTCTGTTTCTCGACCTAGAGAAGAAACCATTTTACCGATAGGGCTAAAACTTGGTATCTAGGGTTTTCCCATTCAGTTTTTAGAGGTAGATATCCAGCCCTAAAATTAAAGGTAGTTTACTTAAGGGCGAACAAAAATAAACTATTTTCTCTAAATCCGCTATAACGATTTTGATCAAAATTCGTGTCTAGCCACTGTTTAATACTACAAAATATTTGTATGTATAATTTCCCCAGGTAAATGACATAGAGGGCACGTTACAAAAGGATATATAGAGCTACAATTCTGATCAGATAACTCCTCACATCGTTAAGATACGAAATAACTTATCGTTGCAAAGTCATAGGACATAAGAATAGAAATATATTTTTTAGTTTATTTTTACAAAATCAATAGTTCCTGAGCTAGACCTATAAGCAAATATATTTTTCAAGTAGGTCTGTGAAATGGGGAGTTGATTGTAATGATCTTTGGTGAACAGTAATGTCACTTTTCTCGCGATATGTTTCTGTAACAGTGTATATGATTTCATTTGCGCTCTTTGATTAAATGTGATCTTTTCTCAATTACGTTTTTTGCAACAATAGCCTACATATTATTTAGTTTTACAAAGCTGACGGGTTTTAAGTAAATATCTTTATTTCTAGGAAAAGGAGCGAAATACTCTGTATTCGCACCAGTGGGCACACGGATAAAGGCGTCAGATTCGGATGGCGTATTTGTTATGGGTAGGTTGCGGTTCATATCTTTACTGGATGTACTAAGATGTATTTTACTAAATGGCTCTCCACTCTCCCTCCACGCAAATTAACGTATACTTTCTTTAAATTCTACCTTCCCCATCCTTAACATATTTAAGATTCTTGTAACTCATGAATAATGTAAATGTTACGTTCCATGCTTATTTTAATAAGGACATTTAACACGCACTCTCTGACCTGAGTAAATAAGCACGTGGTTTATAAACCAACTTCACTCTAGAAAATACACAATATTCAGTCCTCCGATCGACAATTCATTACTGCGAACGATGATACATTTTCCGACTACGACGAGAATCAAACTAGTGACCTTAAAGTCGGTAGGCAAACGCGCTACGAGCAAAGCTAAGGAGCTAAAACCGTCCGATGATCCCAAACTTTTTTTTTCCTCACCCAACTCTCTCGTAAAAAGAGAACAATATCAACTGCTGTTCTCAGGTTTATTATCAAGAGTTACCAACCTTTAAGAACCAACATTGTTACGCCATTAATGCCAACTTTACCAAGTGTTACTGACATAAAAACCATGATTACAATCCAATGTTACATTGACTAAAAAAAAAACCTACAATCGCAGGTATTTACTTTGAAATTTACGACGCAGCGTATTTGTTCGAATGGTAAAAATTCCTTCGACATCAGAAGGCCGGCATGGACATAAGGAGAGACGCCCAGATAAGCGGGCCCTACCCAAATTTTCACTGAGGATTTTTTTGTTCTGGTTGGAATGTCAAGAGGTCAAACAAAAAGGGACGTAGAGAAAGTGCGTGTTAGCTTTTCCCCAGGGGTAGACAAATACAGCATCCTTTAAGATATGTTCAGATTCCATCAAGGTACATATTTATCTTTAAAAAAATATTTTTTTTTTTCGTTTTCCCCCGCTTTAATACTCGCCCAGGGATTGCATCACTATTGGATAGATGGCGAAGGTATAATTTATAGGAAATGTACTAGCATTTGAATGAAAAGAGCATGGAAGACTATTTAGGAAAGAAGATACCTCAGAGGACTCAACCTAGATTCGGGCTCCAACCTTTCCAAAAGCGGTAAACCAGATGCGACGGAGTCCTTTTAAAACGTGTACAGGGGTGGGTGTAAAACACCACCTAGGAATGGGGCAAAACTCCACTAGGACGTCCTTCGTAAACCAAATATAAAAAACATTAATGTTGGTAGCATAGTGTAGTGGCTTACACACTTGACTCAAGAGGGTGGGGTTCATTTCCAATCGGCTACATTGGAGGTCCATTCAAGCCAAAGGAATGAAATAAATCTTTCTTAAAACTCATCCTCTTCATCCTGTGAATTTAGTAAGTTAGTTCAAATTGCCCGAACATACGCTTAGCACTTAAAAAACCAAAATACAATATTGAAATAAAAAAAATTGTTTAATTATGTTCAATTAAATGTAAAATATGGTCTAAGGCGTCATTCTTATGTTAGACTAGACTATCGATGACAGAGAGATTGGAGCTCGAATCCCAATTGGGTGTATTGAGGGTATTTGAAAAAAATTGTTTACAATTCTCCCTCAAAGCAAATTCGGGTACATTTAATTTATGTTCAACCTTACTCATGCCTAGCTTACTAGCGTAAGTATGCGTATAGCCTTAATAGGTACTAAGACGTGATGATAAGAAAAAAACTTGCAAAGTAACCTAGACTCGGTACTCGAACCCGGGGCCTTTGGCATTACGTACCAATGTATTATAGATTTGATTCAGTTATCAGGATTGAGCCTATGGACAAACACTGAGTATCAATTTGTAATAAATATGAATTTATAAACCTAATTGCGAATGTAAATAATTCATTTTGTTTGGTTATTAAGTACCTCCCTTTCAAGGAGTATGGATGTGAGTCAAATAGGACAGTAGAGAGCCTTAGGGAGCCAATGATATTATATATTAGAGTTCAGTGGCGCACCCAGAAATTTAATTCGGTGTTGAGAGTATATCATTTATTAAAACTATTATTACTAAACACTTTCTAAAATATTGAATTTTAGGAACAATTTTAATAATTAAGGTGTCATAGCTGTTGAATATGAAACTGTAAGCTTGGTCTTAAAAATTTATCATATGCGTTCCACTCATCTTCAATACTATTATTATTGCAATTAATTTGCTTTGAGTTGTGTTTAAATTGTTTGCGATCTTGGGGGGGTGGGGTAAGGGGGGAGCACTCTAAGGGTCATAGCGCTTAGTAAATGCACAGTCCAATTTTTTTTTTCAAAGGGTCTTTTAGAAATTTGTCAAAACATAAACTTTTTTTGAGACCAAAATCGATAATACTTTATTATAGTACTAGTGCTATTTTATAGGTATTGATAGTATAATATAAATTTAGGTGGGACTGTAGGGAATATGAGCTAAGGGCAGTGTTTTCTCAATTTTTATAGGAAAACATTATTTTTGTCCAAATAAATAAAATATTGCTCCAGGAGAAACATATAGTTTAATTTTCATCGCGTGGTGATATCAAGAGTTGTTGAATATCTGTTACGAGCATAGACGACATTAGATGAGCAACTCATTAAATCAAGAGAAAAAGTTGTAATTAAATTCCAGAATACCAGATATTCAAGAACTGTTGGGATTTCTATGTGTAGAAAATGAATTCCTTTGTTTCTGCTGGAGCAATTTTTGATTTATTTTGGCAAAGAAAAATGTGTTTCTATAAAAGCTGCAAAATCACTGGCCTTTTATCAGGTTCCCTACACTCTCACCTAAAAAGTTAAGATCACATTACTTGACGTATGAATACGGTAAAGTAGATCCAATTACTAGTCTTGCCACCCGCTTCGGTGGCCGCATGGCCTAAGATGATACGCTCGCAATAAACTAGACTGCCAATGATAAGGGGGAACGTGATTGGGTATACTGAGGGTAGTTTTCCCTAAATGGTTTTCCACTCTTTCTCTCCACGCAAATGCGGGTACACTTCCTCTAAATTCAATCTTCTTCATCCCTAACTCACTAGTGTAATTAGTACATAAACGTATAACTCTAATGGGTAGTAAGACGTGGTGATTAAAAAAATTATTTTAGCCGTCTTAACAAAGTTGGACTGTAATAATATATATGTTTTTTCCTGTGCGCTAATCTACACATGATTCCGTGCACTGCCCCAGGAAAGAAGGATGTAGACTGCGCGGTGTCAGCTGCTATACGCGCACTTACAGTTTCAGTTATCGACACATCAGCCTAATCTGAGGACCAACAAAAATATATTCGAACCTTCAACGAGGAGGTGCCCTTAACATATTGTCATATTTGTAAACTTATCGAAAAATCGCAAGAAGGCATAACGTTAAAATAAACTATACAATTTCTGAATCTGACGAATATGGTAAATTCCATAAGAAGCTCCATGAACCATTGTTTATAAAACTTACTTATTCTATGGCACTCGGAACTCGAAAGTTCATAGTCGCACTTACAAAAGTACACCATCCATTCCCATCTTGAAATAGCTCTATCCAGCACACCTTACTACACCTATGCCTATCCGAAGCTAGTTCTATCCAGTCAACTTCATTACACCCTATGCCTATCTTGAGATAGTTATACCCAGTCCACCTCACTACATCCTACCCCTATCTTTAACTAGTAGCTACAGTTCCCCTCATTAGACACAATTTATTTTAGGTCAATTCTAATTAGGGTGACATGCGTGTAGACCGAACAGGTAGTAGCTAGGACGTAGTGCTTGGAGAGATATCCTGTTGTCCTACAGAACAAACGGTAGTTTATCCACAGATATTGTTTCTTAATCAAGTACTTCCAAAGGAAATTCAACCTTGAATTGTATTTTTTCGAAAAGTTATATTTAAAAGTTATTGTCAAAAGCAGGATTTTGGTAATAAAAATGACCTTTCAGAACGGACTTCCTACAAAAATCGGTATATACCTATGTTTGACTTCTTGTTACATAGGCCTACATCTCCCAAAGATGTTTCTTGATATTATCTGCTTTCGTTCCTAGAGTTGTTTTGCTTTTAATGCAATGTAGTATTAGATATTTTATACTGAAGTACTAGTTTGAAGTTATTAACAACCAACATCTTACATTTATTTATAGTAAGCAATAAGAATAGAGGTAAATAAAAGTTAAATTTAAATTCATATCTGTAGGCTATCCTTACAAACAGTTTTTCTTGCCATTAATATTTGTTATTTTAGGTATTATTTGACTTGATGTAACTCTGTTAACTTGAATCATCAATGAAAAGGGAGATTTAATACGAAATCGTTACGTGAATAGTGTTGTGTTTCAACTTTTTTTTATTGCTCTTCATCTATTATTTTCCTTCTTTTTTACTATATTTCTCCTTTTATTTTAGTAGTCCTGCTTTTCCTAAAACTAAAATATGGTCACCATAATTTTAATACTATCCTTCCATTTGCATCTAGGTCTTTACACGGGTCTCTTCACATTATGTTGGCCAGTCAAGACCCTAAATGCATATCTAGTTTCTTCCATTCGTTCTGCATGCCCTGCCACCCGTAGTATGCGAGATTTGAACCCTAACAATGTCTGGTGATGAGTACAGGGTATGTAAGTCTCCGTTATGTAATCTCCTCCCCATCCATTACCTTCATCCCTCTTTGTACACAATATGTTACTGATTAATTTGTTCTCAAACACCTTTAATTTGAGTGAGTAATTTACATGTGAGACTGTAATGGCTCCAAACTTACAAACCCAAATGTGGGTATATGTCAAGGAGACTTGAGTTCACATGTGTTCACATAAAGGCGCCCCACACTCGCGTAGAGCATACATGACAAGAATAATAAAGAGGTTCTCTAATAAGAATTAGTCCACCTACTATAAGAGATATTTAAATTGTCTACCACACTGTTTCAAGGCTTGACCGCGATAGTTGGTTGATATGTTTTTATTTATTTTTTAGCGCCGCGTCTAACTACCAGTTTGGGTTAAACGCCTGATATATTATTGAGGTCCACTAGTAATCAGTACTTGCATCCAATAAACTGCTTTTAATGCGTGATTTTATAAGCAGACACCCGCCTCGGTGGCGTAGTTGGTTAACGCGCTTGTTTCGTGTTGAGCTAGACTGCCGAGGACGGGGAGATTTAGGCTCGAATCTCGGTCAGGTGAACTGGGGGTGGTATCTCCTAAATGGTTTTCCACTCTCCCTCCACGCAAATGTGTCACTTCCTCTATATTCGACCTTCCCAATTCCTATCTCATTAGCGTAATTAGTACTTAGGCGTATAACCTGAACGGCTAGTAAGACGCGGTGCTAAATAATAATAATAATAATAATAATAATAATAATAATAATATAAGCAAACGCGCGCAATGGCGGGTGCGTGGGCAAAGGAATGATTCTTGTCTCACTGGTTTGCCGGCGATGGAGAGTTCGGAACACGGCCGGGTGTATTGACATGATGTTTCCTAATGTTTCCTAATGTTTCCTAATTCGTTTCTCACTCTCACCTCCACGCAAATTCTGGCTCACTTTCTTTAAACAATAGCTATTCCCTTCTCCAATTATATGAAATGAGAATATCCCGAACGGCTAGTATGAGGCGATGCATTAGGGTATATATATACACTAATTGAAGAGTAAGTAATTAATAAAATAGTATCATTGTTAATATCAACTTTTCCCGCAGCGTTGAACTTTATATCAGTTGACGGGAAGATGGTGGCTCGAATCTCAGTTAGGTCCACTAAGAGTGGCTTTTCATGTTTATTTTAACTGTTGTTTTATATACTTTAATCATTGCTACAGCTTAGTTCTAATAGCCCGTGTGTAGGCCTAACTTATTGCAATGTATTTTTTTCTAACTATGTGTTTTGACGATTTTCTTATTGTTAATATTAGTAAAATACATAATGTATAACTCTTTAGTACAGAATGTAGATTATACTTTATTCCTTCATACAAACAATCAAAGACAAACAATATGTTCCGCAAATACATGAATATTCTAATTTGGGAAAAATGCTTGGTAGTCATTTCTTCCTCCCCTCCCTCAAGTATCCCTGTATTACACTGTAATGAAATAAATTGTAAAAAAATAAATTAAAAGATAAAAATAATCAAATATTTAATTTTGTAAAATAATGGACCCTCAAAGTCTTGCAGGAAGACATACAGCTATATAGGATCCATGTTTGGTCAAAGTTCGTTCATTAGTTTTAAAATTAGCGTATGGGCCGAATGGGTGGTAAGACGCGGTGCTAAAAAAGTTTTAGAATTAAAAGGAAGATACAAATTGTGTTTTGCTATTACATAGAAAAATGAATTAAATTTGTAACTATTCTATAAATAGACTATATCAGAGAATTAAATACGCTTAAAAAATAAGACTATACAGATCAGGGATCGGCAACCTCTTTGAACCCCAATCAACTTTTACATTTATCAAAGGTCCCGCAGTCACCCTTCGTTTATCCACTTTATACTTTTAATTTTTTGTATTTATTCGTTTGGATTCAATATTTTCCCCAATACTCATGTCCCTGACTTTATAGAAAATACCTAAAATGTATACTCCGTTTACCCTGAGCGGCAGAAGTCTTACCTTGACGGATTACACTATGTTTTATCTTGTAAGCTGTACCATATTGGAATAATGCAAGGTAAGTTTGCCTTTTCTTGACGATGCAGTTTTTCTACGCTACTGAATGAAAATTGCTGCAAGATCGACTTTTTTTGCTACCCCTTGATATAGATGTTTAAATTTATATACATTAAATTTGAATCACATTGATTATGAAACTGCTGAAGGTGGCATCTCGTAGATTTGATTTCAGAACACATAAATAAATTTAATTAAAATATCTTAAACTGTTTGAAAACTGTCCGACTATCCGATACAGATCCGCACCTGTAAATACTGATTTGTCTGTCCACAAACATCCCTCTGGTCCAGTTTAATTACCCTTTTAGTAGGTATCACTTTCCACTTAGCCACTGGAGTTGGGCTGTACTTGAGTATTGCAGCGGCTAAAACACCACAATAAAGAGCGAGAGGAAGATAGAACATGAAAGCGTCCTCCCACACACTCAATGAATGACCTATTGACACTTGAGCACGTTCTTAGGCTCCTGTAATATTATGCGCAAACACGACACGCAATGCGTGGCACTGCTGGGAGGAGTCAAACAGGCTTGACTACAGCTCTCATGATACACACTATATATCGCACGTAGAAAGACCAAACTTTAGATTTCATTATACACACTATACATTTCACGTAGAAAGACAACTTAAAACTACAGATTTCATGATACACACTATACATAGCACGTAGAAAGACAAATTAAAACATCAAGTTTCATGATACACACTATACATTGCACGTAGAGAGACAAAACTTCAGACTTAATGATACATACTCAAAGCACGTAGAAAGACAATTTAAAGCTTCGGATTCCATGATGCATACTATACATTGCACGTAGAAAGACAACTTAAAACTTCAGATTTCATTTTACACACTAGACATAACACGTAGAAAGACAACTTAAAACTGTAACTTAAAAACTTCATATTACGTGATAAACACTATACAAAGTACGTAGAAAGACAATATAAAACTTCAGGTTTCAAGAAATTCTACAAGACATTGTATGTAGGAAGCAAGCAGATTTTTAAATTCCCTGTTCTTAGAAAACAAAGAGCCTTAACTTCAAATGCTTACAACACAGCCTATAGTAGGATTCTGGTAGGAAGGACCATATCTGATGGTTAAAAAAGTCACTAAAACTACTTTTATATGCGTCCAGCTACGTAATATTTCGCTATCATATATTATAGATAGTATAAATACCTATAAAATAATACTAATAATATAGTAAAATGCTATCAACATTGATAGCAAATAAATATGTTTAATTTTGAAAACCGTTAAACCAAAAAAGGAGAAAGATACTGGGGAGGGGAGGAGGTTACATTATGATGAGCTACATACCCTGTACTCACCACAAGACATTAGGATACTCAAGTCTCGTAGATTACGGTGGGCCGGACATACAGCGCAAATGGGAGAATCTAGAATCGTGTTCAGGGTAATGACTGGTAGGCCCAATGGTATAAGACCATTGGGAAGACCTAGACGCAGGTGGGAGGATATCATTAGAATGGACCTGAAAGAGATATGGTGTATTGAAGTGGAATGGATATAACTAGCTGAAAGTATTACTGTAGCAACAGTTGAATTACCACTTTTCATTTATTCCAACCCCTCCGCTTCCCCTTCACCCACCCCCTAAGTGGTATATATTTCCTTATCTATCTTTTCACACACACACACATACACACTCTCTCTCTATCTCTCTCTCTCCCCTTCCGTGGCATGTGATGTTTCCTTTTTTCTCTTCCCACGTGAACAAAGCGCGACCTTCGTAAAAAGTATACGCAATGCTAAAAATAAGTTCTGCAGAAGCCGGGGTTTAAACCAAGGTTTTCCAGATCTATAGTCAGACCCTGAATTAATCGTCCAAAAAGGAATTTTCAAACGTAAACTAAAATCACAATTTAGTATATTCAATATAAATCTTATAACTTATTATATTCTACAAATTATTGTTGGTAATTTTTTCAATTAATATTTTGTTTTTGATTACAAAGCCAAAATAGTTTATATGAAATTTTTATCTATCTGTTTTAATAATTGTAGAAATTTATGATACATTTTAAAGCAATTTTATCAAGATATGTTTTAAATACTAATTAATAATCAGAGGAATTTGTGTTAAAATGTGCTCCCTGGGGTACTTTTATTTAATTGGAAAGAATTTGCCAGTAGTTAAAGAATGTATAAGATTTTTGTGTTCTTAAAATTGCCTATTAGATTTTGTCGAGCTAATTAAAAATAACTTTATTATACATTTCTTATTTGTATTTTGTTGATATTTCTCAAGTCAATAAAAATAAAGCTACATTTCGTTCAATTAGATGCTTGTTGTATTTTCTTCTCTTAGTGCTTGAGGTTTGTCCCTTTTGTTAGTGCTTGTTGTGAGTCCCTTCTCTTAGTGCTTGCTGTATGTACCTTCTCTTAGTGCTTGTTGTTTGTACCTTCTCTTAGTGCTTGCTGTATGTACCTTCTCTTAGTGCTTGTTGTTTGTACCTTCTCTTAGTGCTTGCTGTATGTACCTTCTCCTAGTGCTTGCTGTATGTACCTTATATTAATGCTTGTTGTTTGTACCTTCTCTTAGTGCTTGATGTATGTACCTTCTCTTAGTGCTTGTTGTTTGTACCTTTTCTTGGTGCTTATTGTTGTCCCTTCTCTTAGTGCTTGAGGTTTGTCCCTTTTGTTAGTGCTTGTTGTGAGTCCCTTCTCTTAGTGCTTGCTGTATGTACCTTCTCTTAGTGCTTGTTGTTTGTACCTTCTCTTGGTGCTTATTGTTGTCCCTTCTCTTAGTGCTTGTTGTTTGTTCCTTTTCTTAGTGTTTGTTGTTTGTCTCTTATCTTAGTGTTTGTTATTTTTTCCTTCTTTTAGTGCTTGTTGTTTGTCCCTTCTGGTAATACTTGATGTATTTTCCTTCCCATTATAGCTGTTAGGGAAAATTTTCAATAAATTTGCAATCTTCTGTCCCTTTAACTTATCAATAAACACGATTTAGTCAGTACTATGACGCTGATTGTGATAAATATTCTTTGGACAATGTTAAGTTCCCAATTTCAAGTATATGTTTATATAAACACATTTATAATGTGTTAAAACATTATTTTTCTGGTATATTAGTTTAATGTAGATAAAGGAGACTTTCATGTCTTTATTTGATATTAAATACACGTTAGCGTGTTTGGAGGGACGTAGAAAATTTAGTTTTATATTAATGTAAATATAACTATCAAAGGTCAGTTAAATTAGTAAGTTAATACAAAACAAGCTAATACGGTAGCTCAAATTCCAATTCTAGCACATTGTCAACAATTTTCTCTACTGTAATTAAGTTGCAAATAATTAATTAATGCAATTATTTTACACTTAGTCAATCTATACCAGAGTGTATTGAAGTGTTTATTTTAATTTTTATTCATGAAATTTTTTATATGTCCATATTTTATTCTGTCAATCATATTTATTTGTGTTTTTTAATTTGATTTGACATGGTTATGTTACTTCTACTATTCAAAATGACAAAATGGACAAAGTTTCACAACTTTGTAAGTTTAAAATCAGCATAGAAACTTCATTTTAATATTATCTGAGCCTATGGTAGTTTTCTTTCAAACTAAGGTAATTAATTAAACTGGCTGATATTATTTTTCTCATTTCTAAACTAATATTACCTTTTATTTCACTTGACGTTACGTAAAACACAATTTTCATTTCAAACTAAGTATGTCGTTTAGAAGTTTATTTAAAGAAAAACTTAACCTTATAAGGTAGCAAAAAAGAAACTACGGTGGAGATTATAAAGGGTTTTTTTTTAGAGTTAGCGATCAAATAATGACTGCACAGATTTAAAACACTTGAATAGAACATTATACTTGAATAAAAGTGTGCCTAATCTATTTATATAAATAAATAAAAAAAGCATGTAGCTTTATTTTTAGTTTTAATTTCACTAAAAACATACTAGCTTGAGCTGATTTCAAAAACCAGATTTATGTTATAGCTGATACATGTTATTAAATGTTGTATCCGACGATGCCTCAGCTCAATGCGTAGAGTTTCTGTTCAACTCGGCTAAGTGTCCCGGGTTTGACTCTCAACATGGCCAATAAATGTATCAATGGTGAAATACGAGTTTACACTTTCACAGTGATGAATTAACGGGCCCGGCCGGGTATGGGTGGTGTGTCTGTTCTAGGTTCATACGGGAGATAATTGAAGCCACACAAGGCCCTCCTGGTAAGAGTTGCGCAAGAAAAATTGCGTAAGGCATAACGCACAACTTTTTTAATTTATTTATTTAGCACCGCGTATTACTACCCGTTAGAGTTATACGCTTAAGTACTAATTACACTAATGGGTTAGGAATAGGGAAGGTTGAATTAAGATGAATGAGCCCGCATTTGCGTGGAGGGAGAGTGGAAAACCATTTAGAACCCAGTTCACCCGACCGAGATTCGAGACTCAATCTCCCCGTACTCGGCAGTCTAGCTCAACATGAAACCAGCGCGTTAGCCAACTATGCCACCGAGGTGGGTATAACACATAACTAATAGTAAATAGTGAATACCGTACAGTACACAATTCATAAGAAAAATACATCGGCTTATAATGAAACGTGGTGTGTAACGTCTTACTTAAATCGATCGTCTTTTATTCATAGAAAATGGCCTAACCTATTTTCACTAATGACTAGTAGATAATGCCACCTAAAATACTTCAATAAAGGGTTCATTCGAAAAATAAGGTCAATCAAACTGTATCTTTTGAAACTTGAGTTTAACTTAAGTTTTATGTGTACTGTTGAAGCATATTTTTATTTGGTTCCGATTTTATTATTGTCATGCATATTATAATAGACCTACTTATAAACAACAAAATGAACCGTTTAATATCTCTCCTTAATTTACAATCATAATCATTGACGGTAAAATAAGGAATATTCGCGAATAGCAAACTAGTATGGCTACCACAAGGTATTTAAACGAATACGGAAGCTAATTATCTTTGTCTGCTTGTATACTGGCATATAATCGACTCTATCCTCTCATCGTATTCTCATTGGCTGATACGTCTCGAGTTCGATGATTATCTATACTACACGCCATGCATAACGTACAAGAAGTTAAAGTTAAATCAACTTTATGCATTGTACACTATTCACTATATGAAATCGATTATAAACGCCATCATTGAAAATAACATATTTCAACTTTTTGCGAATTATGTACTATATATACACTATTCGCTTTTAGTTATCCGTTATGCGTGAATATAAACCCAGCCTAATGTTAAGGTAAACAAGAAAATTGCTGCGTAGATGTTTAATTCTAACGCAATATTTAACCCTACGAGGCGTTATTTCATAATATAGCTCACACCAAAATAAAGTCAAAAGTTTCCAACAGGGCTCCTTTTCTTTAACAACTTTATAGCTTGAGTTTTATTAATAGAAAAAAATGTGTGAAAATGTAACATAAGTTCATTTTCAACGACTTTTTAAGAATCTTTGGGGAGCTATGAGACTAGGCTTGATGGAAAAAGGCCCTAGATATAACCTTCCTCTTACAAATACAGTTTTTTTATAGTCTCACAACAACAAAATTATTAATAAATATGAGAACTAGCAGCTCTTTACCGTGAGATAAGAAGTTTCGTAGTTTTCTCTTCCCTCTTTCTTATTAAATGACGAGAGGTGGTTGTAGTTGAAGGGATAAAGGGAGTATAAGCCTAGCAATAATAGAGAAGTAGTTCCAGAAAACGATAAAGACCATTGTATTTTAATCCGTGTAGTCTGACAGTGATTGATACTTTCTTGCTGATTGACGCGGCAGCCTGAACAAACTCAAAGAGGACCAGTCAAAGAGCAACAAGCATATAATAATGCTTGTATGATCATACGAGAATAATGATAAAATTAATCAAACTTACTTTTGAATAGATAGTACATTTTTTTAAATTTTAGAGTTAGACTATTTTTTTTATCAAGGTTTGACTTGAAATAAGTAAAAACTATTACAAACTCGTGCTAAGTTATACTACTTAGTTATATTGTCACAAAAACTTTATATTTGAATAAATTTTTCAAATGTTTAACTGACAAGAAATTAGAGGAAATATTTAAAATATTTTTACCATCTGGTACCTTACATCAAAGTTTCTTCCGAACGTACCAGCGCAACATCCGGTTCAATCAAACAAATTACATCCTGTGAAGGGAATTTTGATTTTGCGCACAATACTCTCGATTCCCTGAGTCATAGTAGTATGTTTCTTAACACTCTATTTGAATCAAAATTAAACCTTGAGATAGATGCATATATGTCACATTTGAATGAAGTCTATCAAACAGTTTTTCTGCAACCCCAGAGACAGAGATAATTGTAAGATTAACTCTTTTGATTTCGAGGGAACATAAAACCAGGACTGATATAAAACACCAAGATCAATAATATAGTTGAAATAAAACATTTCACGATTAAATTAATTTTTCTTTGTGTGAAAAAGTAAAAAAAGAAGACAAAAACAATCAAGTTTTTTTTTATGTATGAACCTTCTTACCCTCCAAAACCATTCCAAACATTTACAACAAACGAAGTAAGACTAACCAAAAAGATTATATTGGTAAAAAAAATGTTTCTTTAGTAAAATCTTTTTGAAGTATTAAAGTAATCTTTCAATTAAAAAAAGGATTGGATCCCGCGTATTAAAGCTCGAATAAAACTAGTGCAGTAGAAAGGCACCGTTTTTTCTTCTCCAACGGTGCAGTAGTAAAACCCTTTTCTTTATCTACTTTCTTTCACATGGGCGAATCGACTCACTTAAGTCCTCGATAATCCATACTTCATTACCACCGACTCCATTAATAGTCAGGGCAACAATGGCATTTGAATAAAGAGGCAAGTTTTCCATCTCCAACCGGAGTTCGATACCTAACCAGGTGTACTTGGGTTGGATTTTTCAGTACACAATGTGGATTCTCAGCATCTATTCCACTGGTTAACATCCTCCCTTCCTGCTCTCTACTTAGATAAAGTCGCTACAGAAAAAAAAAAGCACTGGCACCAAAACATGTCAGCATCGTTCAATAATTCAGATTATTAATTTCTAAACTACATTAAGGAAATCCGCTACGTCCCTAGCCTGACACCTTATATAGTTCAAAGGCTTTTCAAAGTGGAAACTCTTTTGCCATGTTAGGGTTCGGCATCCACTTTTCTGGGTCACAGATACCGCTTACGAGGCTCCTCTAAATCATCATGGTGGTGTCAATCGAGCGTAGCCACGCACATTACATGCGCAGCGGGCAATTTAGGGATCTACGGTCTCATGCCAGCCGTTGACCGTGTCATCACCAGACAGCTGGGGAACCACCCCCCTCCCACCCACCTTGGTCAGACTTCCATCGGCGGGAGGAGTTGGCTCCTTCTTTCATGGGTTCTGAACTCACAAGTAAGGGAGTTTCGGCACAATCTAGAAATCGTCCTCAGGCCTTTGATCTATGTTATACTACTGGGAGTCGAAACTCGATCATAGGAGGGCCTTAGGAGGGCTTTAACCTATGTTGCCCTGTTTGGGCCCTTGGAGAGGCCAGGCACTTAACCTTAGGAAACAGCCTGAGTTGCCCAGTGGGGACCTCGTGGAGGTGGCCTGACCAGCTTTCTCGAAAGGTACTAGCCACCCATTGCTTAGTGATTGGCGAGT
>CABFWO010006812.1:20596-31059 GCA_902155825.1 Timema genevievae | reverse complement strand
CACTCTTCTTAGTACTTGTTCATTTGTCCCCCTGTCTGTCCACCTGATCTTCTCACCCACTCTTCTTAAGACTTGTTCATTTGTCCACCTGATCTTCTCAAATATTCTCCAACACCACATTTCAAAGTTCTCACTGTAGATACAAATTAAAAATGTGTGTCTCTTTAAGTATTTGTAGAGATGGTTGTTACTTCAATTAAAATGTTGATTGTTTCTTAGATCGAAGTTGTCTGGGGGGCCAATTTCGGGGGAGCATTGCTTCAGGGTGTTTAACGTTCACTTTCCAGGCACAAGGTATTTTCCTTCTTCCCCTTTTAGTCCACAACCCGAAGATTGGTTTTATATTATTTCTATCCATCCGTAACTGGGCACGCACCTTCAACTGGTTAGTGATGCCTGCACTATCTGATAAAAAAATCAAATGTACTAGGGGAGTTAACAAAGTGTGGGGATTACCCTTTGTATTCCACGACGAATTTATACGATAGAGCGCGATAAAAGTCTACCAATTTTTACCGGGAAAGGCATTTTCACACACCTTCCATGGTTCTTTTACATACCACAATCGACATGGGACCGACGGCTTTACTTTCCCTCCGAAGGAAGTTGTGCTACGGATTTTTTACTGCTCAAGAAAAATCCATCGACCCCATCTGGGTTTGAACCCACGAACATCCGGGGGTCCTGAGGCGAACACTTTACTCCAAGACTACCGATAGAAACAGGCAGAAGGTATGACTAAAATTATATAGGTGGTCACACTGTCTGAGGCGTCAGGCTCTTACAGATCGTATTATTATCGGTGTTGAAGTTGAGGCTTGAATCTCAACCAAGCATTATGGGGGGTTAGAGGGGTAGTCCAATATACGATTAACCCATAAGGTTTTTCAATCCTCTCTATGAGCTAAAGTGAGTGCAATTAATCTAAGACTATCCTCCTCATCGCTATATTTTAAATTTCTATATTAATGGTCTGTTTTAGTAACTTATTGCCATTTTAAATAGTCATTGACACAAGTTTACTATGTTTATTAAAAGAAGCGAAGTTTACCAGTGATATTTTATTGTAGCATTGTTACCTAAATTACAAAATATACGAATAATGGTCCGACATATTCGTACAAACTTTTTCACATATCTTGGGAAAAAAATTTAAAAAGTTATTTGTAAAATTCAGAAATATATCTTTATTCGTCATGATAAACTATTCTCATACACCCATTTTGAAATCAATCTTATTGGCCATTTTCAAAATTTTATAAATTTCTAAAATTTTGTCTTAATTTAATTTGTTTTAGAAAAACAGTGAGAACATTATTTATTATAAGGTTAATAGTCTCCGAATACCAATTTTGAACAAAATCGTTAGAACAATTTATCAAAAATCAGTCATGAGTAAACTAATATTAAATAACTTTTTTTAAGAAAAACAAGTAAATTTAACTTTATTTAGTGTAAAAACTTAACAAATACTCATTTTAAACCAAATCGGTAGAGCCATTTCTTAAACTACTAGTTTTTTTTTAAAGTCATCAGTAAACTACCCTTAAACAAATTCTCCCCCAAAAACAATAATATAGTTTTGGTTTTCATGTCAAACACTAGCCAACTGTACGTTTTGAACAAAATCATCAGAGCAATTTTCGTATTTTCAAATTTTTGGAAATAAATCTTCAGTAAAATACCCTTCAACGAATTTTTCACACAGAATACAAGTATACAGTACTATTTGTTAGATTAAACACTCCCAAGAAATTAATTTTTTAAATCGTTATAGCCAATTTAGAACAAATTTGGAATAAAAAAACATTAATTTGTAAATAACCCTTGATTTGAGGGCTAGTGTCAGAATTTAAAAAATGTCCCGAGGTATTTCCCTATTACATATAGATCTAAAGTTTGAAAAAAANAATTTAGAACAAATTTGGAATAAAAAAACATTAATTTGTAAATAACCCTTGATTTGAGGGCTAGTGTCAGAATTTAAAAAATGTCCCGAGGTATTTCCCTATTACATATAGATCTAAAGTTTGAAAAAAAAAATCATCAGTTTCGAATCTGTGGCCAAGGACAGTTATAAATAATTATAAAATCTTTTGGGGGGGGGGAGGGGGCCAACACACATAAAACGTAAATATTCTTTACAAACTCGAGGTCTACATTTTTTCACGATTACGATACTTTCTCTTGATATGAGAAAGTAAAAACAAACAATATGTTTTATTTTAATGAAAAATACCGTGAATATCCTTTCATAGGATAATATTTAATCCTTGTAATATTTTATATCAAACATTGAAATGACACATTTCAACTCCAATTTTTACGTAATATAATCAGACTGTAATGACGTGTGTTGGAAGTTTTTAAACCTGTTTTAGAATTAACTTTTAAACAAATTAAATGGGAAAGCGAAATTCATCTATTGAAGTACATCTACGAGTATAATAGTCTCAGTATTAAAGGTAATAGGGTTGCGAAAGGTTCGAAACGAGATATAACTATAAATATATGAAATATATAAATATAAAATATTTCTTAACCCGAATCCAAATGAAACGATTTTTTATTAAGTAATATATTAACCCGCTAAGGTGACCGCGTGGTCTAACGCGCTACTCACGCAGTATAATTAATTAATTAATATTTAGCACCGCGTCTTACTACCCGTTCGGGTTATACGCTTAAGTACTACTTACGCTAATGGGTTAGGAATTGGGAGGGTTGAATATAGAGGAAATGAACCCGCACTTGCGTGGAGTTAGAGTGGAAAACCATTTAGGAAAAACCACCCCCAGTTCACCCGACCGAGATTCGAACCTCGATCTCCCCGTTCTCGGCGGTGGAGCTCAACACGACTAGCGCGTTAGCCAACTACGCCACCGAGGCGGGTCTCACGCAGTATACTAGACTAAATATGACGGGGAGATCGAGGTTCGAATCTCGGTCGGGTGTACTGAAGGTAGGTTTTTTCAAAATGGTTTTACCACTCTCCCTCCACGCAAATGTGGGTACACCTCCTGTAAATGCAACTTTCCTAAGCTCTAAAACCATTAGCATAATTAATACATAAGCGTATAAACCGAACGGGTAGTAAGACGCAGTGGTAAAAATAACACGAAAAAATAGCGGTTGCACGCCTTCAGGTCAACACATTTCTATTAAAGTAATAATTGGTTAATTTAGACCCATAAAATAGGTCGATATTAGGTCTGACAAGAATACACGTCCTTATTAAGGAGATAAGATAGATGCGTATAAGCCGAACGGGTAGTAAGACACGGTGCTAAAGCAAGGTTTTTAATATCGCATGATTCTGTTAGTGTAGCCCTGCTAAAAAAAATAATATGCCCAGGACTGTACTTCCCTTGCTGTGAAATAACAAGCGAACATTCGTAAACAATTTACTTGAATTGGCCATTCTCGTCTGGACTGATTGTGTTTTGTCCTGGCAGCCCTTTGAGTACTCACAGAGTAAATTGAGGGGCTTAAATTGTGATAATTTTGTTACAACTAGTCGCGTTTCGAATTTTATCATTGCGTTTGAGATAAACTTCTATTTCATACCATGTTTGAATTCATTTAACTTTGTGTATAGGTGTGTGTGTGTGTGTGTTAGTGCTTGTGTGTATGTGTATGTACGTGTGTATGTAAGGATGTAGGTGTGTGTAAGTGTGTATAAGAGTGTTTGTAAGTGTGTATAAGAGTGTGTGTAAGTGTGTAAGTGGTTGTGTGTTTAGGTTTTTGTAAGTGTGTATGTAAGGATGTATGTAAGTGTGTGTATTAAGTGTGTACGTGGTTGTGTGTTTAGGTGTTTGTGTGTATGTAAGGATGTATGTAAGTGTGTGTATGCAAGTGTATATAAGAGTGTGTGTAAGTGGTTGTGTGTTTAGGTGTTTGTAGATGTGTGTGTGTGTGTGTGTGTGTGTGTCTTATAAAAACTGTATAAATATTGAACTCGGCCCTCACACTCTAACACACCCCAATATAAAAACGTAATAAAACTTAACTGAGCTCTAAAATAAGTAATATTATTTAAATATTTTATGTATAAATGTATATATAGAAATATGTTTTTAACAAATAATCTATATCTAATATTATTAATATATGACATCCAAACACTATAAATTATAAAAAAAAGTGTAAGGATATATTTAAACTGATAAAGTTTATCTATAAGTTTAAATGGTGAATATAAATCATTAAATTGTTTTTGTGTTTTGATAAATCTATATCTGAAAGACAGTCTCATGGCTGGTAAACATTAAAAACGTTGCCGCACTGACCTTGAATGTAAGTATGGTACCAATATATTATGTAAAGTCCTTTTTTTTGTTTGTGGTAAAGAGTGACCGACAGCAAAAAGTTAACAGATCTACTCTCATGCAGTGGCGTAACTAGACCGGCGTAGGTGGCAATACGCCACTGGTTCACACCCAACATGGGGCCCCACCAACGCTGACACCCACGCCCAAAATTAATTTACTAAGAGTTGAAAGTGTTGTCTTCTAACCCCTGTTTTATGTTTCGTAAAGATTTCCCTATTTGATCAAAAATTACTAAATAGTCACTTTATTGTGCATAATTTCATGCTCTACAAAAATCTCCACGTATTTTTTTTTCTGTGAAATCAATATTTAACCAGATAATCAAATAATCAAATAAAAAATAAAAGTTTTCTTTAACAATAAATAATTTACGTAACAATTTTGCATGCAGAAAATTTTGGTAAAACTTATAAAATAATTCCAATAATAAATGTAAATTATTATAATATACGATTTTGGGATAAGGGGGACTTTATTTTCTCGGTGTAAGGGGGGGTGGGAGACACAATGAAAGTTTCTCCACGAGCCCGGTACTACCTAGTTAGGCCTCTGCTCTAATGTATCCATCCGCCAATCCACAATTAACTGCAAGACCATGTGTCGAACTGCTGTCACTGTTAGCGGTAAAAACTTTCACAATAAAAACCATTTATTTTAAATTGCGTCTTTTCTTTTAAATAT
Source organism: Timema genevievae (assembly GCA_902155825.1). Lineage (NCBI taxonomy): Eukaryota > Metazoa > Arthropoda > Insecta > Phasmatodea > Timematidae > Timema > Timema genevievae. The sequence goes on along the minus strand of CABFWO010006812.1, from coordinate 26,047 downwards.
TTTTACATTATTGAAAAAATAAACTTATGAAAATAAGCGTTTGGATGTTGGATTTTTTTTATACGGAATCAACGTCAGTGGTACACTTAAAAATAATTTACAAACTAGTTTCTCCCCACAAATTAAGATGGTGGGTGAATCAGACGAAAATAAGACTGCTGATGACATCATAAAAACAGTGTGTGGTTTCTATTCTCTCAATAAGTAATTAAAAAAAGCCAACCATACAGTAATTTTTGGAGGAGTATTATTAGAAGCGTTTATTAACACTTCTGAGTGATAACATAGTCAAATTAAGAAATTAATAAAATTTCCACATAGGTTTACAATAGTTACTTCCAAACAATGTTTGCAATAAAATAATTATTCTTCTTGGTGTAAATCACCAAAAATCCAGTGGTGAATAAGCAGTATATAATTATGTGTGTAAATTAGACATTACTGTACTGTTTCCAGCCTGTGGTCAGTTTTATTTATTCAAGCCATATATTTTCCACCACCGGCTTGATAGGCCTGTCATAGCTTTAAATGTCTTATAATCTAATTTAAGACTTGGACAGGCACAACATCCAGTGCCCTGGACGTTAATTCATCACTGTGAAAGGGTAAACCTACATTTCACCAATGATACATTTTAGTTCATGCCGGGAATCAAACCCGGGACCCTCAACTCAATAGACAGATACGCTACCGACTGAGCTAAGGTATCGGATATATATATATATGTGTATATATATATATATATCCTAGGAGCTAGGGTTCAATATCTGATAAGAGATTAGAGCACACTTTTACGATATTGCGACCCTGACATCGGATTTCACGCAAGACCAGTTCAATGTAGCCAAATACAGTCTCATCCAAGGAATCTGAACACTGTCCTCATATGTATACAGTCGCAACAAAAAAGTTATTGATAGCTAGGAAAGCTAGTATAACCCCATGTTCATAGAAAGAATATTATATGACAGCTAAAAAAGTTACTACAGTCCAATGTTCATAAGAAGAACCTTATCTGACAGCTAGAAAAGTTAATACAGTCCAATGTTCATAGGAAGAACCTTATTTGACAGCTAGATAAGTTACTACAGTCCAATGTTCATAGGAAGAACATTACCTACAGCTAGAAAAGTTTCTGAGATATAAGCAAATACATTAAATTTCTTACGCAGTCCTTGAAAACAGAAATTGGTTGTTACGCTCTTCGGCAGACCGAGGTTTTACTATTTTCTCAATGTTTCTGTAACAGTGTTTATTATTATATTTATGCTCTTTGATGGAGTGTTTTTGCAACTTTTATTTTTTTTTAAGATTTCGGGAGAGGCTTCAGCCCCACGAGGCTCCACTGGATACGTGCCTGCTGCATCATACAATTTATTTTTTTAAACATGCCATTGGAATATTTTCAAATTTTTCCCAATATTATTTGAAACAGAGTGTACTGCACGCCCCTCCAGTTCAGCGTAGACCGTTCCGAGTCATATCACACCAAATAAGCATAGGAGGCAACGATGCCATCTAGACTGATTCCCACTCAACTAAAAGGAAACAATATCCTAGCCTCCGTCCTGTGACGTTTATCTCAGCGAGTTGCCTGAGGCTCTGTTCTTCAATTGAATAGAACGAGTGCAAGAAGGTAATATGTCGATATTTGTTACCTTTTTAGGATAGAAAGAAAAATCATTTTACCGCTTCAAAATATTCTTAGATTTTTTGAAAGAGGTTTTGCAGTTTATTTATTTATATTTTAGGGGAATACTTTTATTTCCTAGCTAGTTTATATATATATGAGTGAATTAAGTAAATGACCAGTAGCTTCGATGGTCACATGGTCTATAACTCCAAGGCGTCAATAAGGGTGTACTCAGGGTATTTTTTCTTTCCCTAAAGTGATAACCACTCTCCCTCCCCACAAATGCAAGTACACTTCTTCTAAACTAAACCTTCCTCATCCCTAATATGATGTACTGGAGAAAGACTTGAGAAGATCAGGTGGACAGACAGGGTGACAAATGAACTAGTCCTAAGAAGAGTGGGTGAGAAGATCAGGGGGACAGACAGGGGGACAAATGAACAAGTCCTAAGAAGAGTGGTGAGAAGATCAGGTGGACAGACAGGGGGACAAATGAACAAGTACTAAGAAGAGTGGGTGAGAAGATCAGGTGGACAGACAGGGTGACAAATGAACAAGTCCTAAGAAGGGTGGGTGAGAAGATCAGGTGAACAGACAGGGTGACAAATGAACAAGTCCTAAGAAGAGTGGGTGAGAAGATCAGGTGGACAGACAGGGAGACAAATGAGCAAGTCCTAAGAAGAGTGGGTGAGAAGATCAGGTGAACAGACAGGGTGACAAATGAGGAGTGGGTGAGAAGAGAACCATTTTAGATGTGATTCTTCTGTACAAAGCAAACTGGATCAGACACATCCTTAGGAGGAATGTCCTCTGTACGACTTCAGAGAAGGAAAGATTAAGGGAAAGAGGGCTTAGGAAGGAGTAGGATTCAAATATTGGATGACTTGAAGGGAAAGAAGAAAATTCTGAGAGCTGAAATAGGGAGAGGACAGGGTGCATTGGAGTTCTAAGTTCACTGACTATAAGAATGGATCTGTCGTAAGAGAAAACGCCTAGTAATAATCATCCTTAATAGATTAGCTCAATTAGTAAATATGTGTATAATCCGAACATGTATTGACACGTGATAATTAAAAAAATAGGAGATGCTCTCTTTTCATCAACAATCGATGGGTTGATACAATTAAATATAAGTTTGGCACAAAAAAATATAATCAAAACGTGCATTATTGTACTTAGTTGCTTTTTGCCCGTACCGATTCGATTATTTCGCTTACTAAAGTCCGAACGTTAATATTTCCAAAGCTCGTGCGCTACCATCCAAGCGGGCACCATTTTTAGATTTGATTAAATGAAGTGAAGTATAATTTTAAAATATGTTTAAAATTTAACAATATTAGGTTTCATGCGACGGAAAAAGGTTCGAATCTTATTCGAATGCAAAGGAGATAATTAAACCAAGTGTGATCCATCTTTTTTATTTATTTTTTGTCGCCTCTCAACGCTAATGCTGGTGCAATTTCAGTAACTATTAATAGCCAACTTTTGTGGGGTTCGTGTTTCAGTCATGTGAATTATTTACTTAAATGGTTTTACACTCTCCCTCCAAGCAAATATGAGTACACTTCCTGTAAATTCAACCTTCTTTATCCCTAACAAAGTAGCGTAATTTTTTTTCAGTTCCGCGTCTTACTACTCGTTCAGGTTATACGCTTATGTACTAATTACGCTAATGTGTTACGAATGAAGGTTGTATTCAGAGGAAGTGTACCCGCATTTTTATGGATAGTGGTAAACAATTTTTTTTAAAAACAACCTCATTACCCCCGACTGGTATCGAGCTACTATCTCCCCGTCATCGTCAATCTAGTCTATTGTAAGAGTAGCGCCTTAAACCATGCGGCCAACAAAGTGGGTCGTAGAGTATCGATCTGGCCTATTAATATTCATGATCAGCAAATTGAATTCAAGACATTCATGATCAGCAAATTAAATTCAAGACATTCATGATCAGCAAATTGAATTCGAGACATTCATGATCAGCAAAGTGAATTCAAGACATTCGTGATCAGCAAATTGAATTCGAGACATTCGTGATCAGCAAATTGAATTCGAGACATTCGTGATCAGCAAATTTAATTAGAGACGTTCATGATCAGCAAATTGAATTAGAGACATTCATGATCAGCAAATTGAATTCGAGACATTCGTGATCAGCAAATTTAATTAGAGACGTTCATGATCAGCAAATTGAATTCGAGACATTCGTGATCAGCAAATTGAATTAGAGACATTCGTGATCAGCAAATTTAATTAGAGACGTTCATGATCAGCAAATTGAATTCGAGACATTCATGATCAGCAAATTGAATTCGAGACATTCATGATGTAACAGTTTAATTTCGCGACTTCCGTGTGCTTCAGACACCCTTGCAAACATAAAAAAAAATCATGCAAATGGTGCGGCAGCGTTCTATTTTCTAGGTAACACGAGAGGAGTTTTTTCAAGAATACCGCTCCAGGTAACAGGATTTATTTACTACGGTCGGAAAGGTCAATACCTAAAGAAGTTGGGCGAGCGAAAAAAGAAAGAAAGAAAGAAAGAAGGAAAGCTCATCTCAAAGCCAATACATAAGAACGTGTAATGATCTTGTCGTGACATTCATGGATTCGGTCGGCTTTGACTGAAGCCCAAAGTCAAATGGGGTAGGGTGGGGGGGTGAAAGGGGAAGGGGTTTTAAGGACGGATAGGTCAGACAAAATTAAAGTGGATTTCTATAGAAGAATTCTGGTAGAAAGGATTTTTTTTGAAAATACAAATATATTTACCCTCCCATTCGGGTTGGTTGTACGGATATGTACTATTATTATGCTAATATGTTAGGGATTAGGAAGGTTGACTTTATAGGAAGTGTACCAACATTTGCGTGAAAAGAGAGATTGGAAAAACATTTAGAAAAAAACCTAAATACACCTGACCGGTATTCGAACACGGATCTTCCTGTCATCGGCAGTCAAGCTTATTGCAAAAGTGACGCCTTAAACCAGGGGTTTCCAACTGGCAGCCTACGATGCTTTTTTTTTTTGTGGCCCACGAAGTTTCTTGGAAAAGTAATTTACTGTAGTTTAATTGATGTTTTTAGCCGAGAAACAGAAAGTTTTTACTTGCGTTGGAAAAGTCCATTAAAGCTCCAACTTATGTTCCTGTATTATGTTTACATTACAGTCGATCTTGGTGGTCTTGGGGTAAAATGCTCGCCTCAGGAACCGATATTCTTGGGTTCAAACCCAGCCGGGGTCGATGGACTTTTCTTTAACGATAAAAAAAATCCGTAGCACAACCTCCTTTGGAGGATAATTAAAGCCATGGGTCCCATGTCAATTGTGGCGTGTAAAGGAATCCTGAAAGGTATGTGGAAAATATATTTACCGACAAAATTGGTGGGCACTTTCTCTCTCGTTCATAGAAATTCTTGTGTTCTGATACAATCCGTTGATTCAGAAAGTGCATGTTAAACACCTCAAATAAATACATCTTTACATCTGCTATATTATGTTCACTTATAAAATATAATATATATTATTCGAGAAATTCGTTTAGTGTGTATTATTATTATCACCGGGTCTTACTACCCGTTCGGTATACGAACCTACGCTAATGTGCAATGGTAGGGTAATTGTGAGATGAAATGGAGGACCTACAGTTTAACGTGGGATCCGAACCACGGTGGAGGGCCTGGCATTCCACACATTCACAAGTTGCGATTAATACACGTCTTGTCAGAGGTGAAGGAAGGGGTTTGGCAATCAGATAAATCTGTGCCGGGACCGAGGATTGAACCCCGGACCTCCAGCACAGAAGTCTGACACCTTACCCC
>CABFWO010006812.1:0-20256 GCA_902155825.1 Timema genevievae | reverse complement strand
ATTTTTTAGGGATTTTGGGGGGGGGGTTGGGGGATCAATAAAATAAAATTAACTGTAACCGGCATAAAAATTTGTAAGCAAGATTCGCAACTTTTTTCGATACAGCTGATATTTGTGGAGTTGTGGGCAAAATTCCAAAAATGAATAGATGTTTTATTTTGTATGTTGTCTTGACAAACCCTGAATTGGTAATATTTGTGTAACTCACTAATTGGAGCTAGTTTTTAATTTTTAATTGTGATGATCACATAGTATTTGTTTTATTATCAAAATCAATTAAGCCATCTAAACGAAAAGCCAACGTTCGGGCAGGACAACGTCTGTTGGGTCCGCTAGTTTTTATATATATTTTAATTAAATAAAAGATGAAGGTAAATTAATAATACAAACTCATCTGTTCATACCTGGCGACTCGGTAGTGGGGCCAAACAAAAGATAGGCAACCTATTTTTATTTTTTTACTTTTTCCTTATGTCCTGTAATTTCTATTGATACTAAATTTATTGGAATAACAAATGAGGGGAGTGATCGAATTTTTTTTTAAATTAAGTTTTTTTAACTAAGAGACCCGCCTCGGTGGCGTAGTTAGTTAACGCGCTAGTCGTGTTGAGCTCGACTGCCAAGGACGGAGAGATCAAGGTTCGAATCTCGGTCGGGTGAACTGGGGGTGGTTTTCCACTCTCCCTCCACGCAAATGCGGGTTCACTTCCTCTCATTCAAATAACAGATGAGGGTAGGTCGATATTAGTCCGGATTTTAGACTATAACTTTGTATCTCCGTTAATGTTTGATCAAAAATTATCCACGTGCAATAGTTGTTGGTGTGAATTTACTATAGGGCGCCGATTTTTTCCAAGGGTGGGCAATTCTTCCCCCTTTCCGCTCCCACATGGTGATAAGTAAGAGAGATAGCCCCAGACGGGTATATCTGTTTTTTTCCTCCAGCTAAATCCACACTATCCATCCTCCACGTAAATGTTGGAAAATTACCTCTAAAATTAACCGGCCCTGTAGTGTATTGATCAGTGCATCTGGATACGAGTCTAGGAGTCCCGGGTTTGATTCCCTGTTGGTACCTCGGGTATTTGCCCCGAAAGGAGAACTACCCCAATGATCACCAGGGTTGGCTAGTTGGGCTTATGTTAAGTTAGAGTGTTTCCACTGGTTCCACACCCTCATACTCACTATCACCCTCACCATATCTCATCGAGACATGTAAAGAGCCTCCACATAAAGGAAGTACTATCAGTACATTAGTACGTCCCCTGTACAACGGTTCATTAGTACCGGCTAGTCTTTCCACTACTGGGCTTTTAGATTAATGGAGCCCAGTCGCGCGATATTATTATTATTACTATTACCAATATAGAGGAAGTGAACCCGCATTTGCGTGGAGGGAGAGTGGAAAACCATTTAGGAAAAACCACCCCCAGTTCAACCGACCGAGATTCGAACCTCGATCTCCCCGTCCTCGGCAGTCGGGCTCAACACGACTAGCGCGCTAGCCAACTACGCCACCGAGGCGGGTATTATTATTACTATTACCTCTAAAACTCAACTTCTCCTTGGAGGGTGTGTAAGACACAGAAGAGTAGTAAGACGACGCGTAGAACGTAAAAAATCTATCACGCAACTGTCACAAGCCTAAAGCGACAAGAAAGACGCTACCCAACATTTATCAGAAGAGCCTCTCCTTCTCTCCTCCCACGGCCGAGTTCATCTCCGACACGTCAGCTCAAGGCAATTTTCCAATTAATTCACTAATTAGTTCTCACAGAACACGGGGGCTCTTTTTTTTTCAGGGTGGAAAGGAGGAGGGGGGAGGGAGGTGGGGGAAGGGGGCAGTAATGGAATTTGAAGGAGGAACCACTTTCTCTCCTTTTTAACCTCCACCTCTCCCGGGATCGGAGTCCGATGCCGTTCTTCAGAGGACCTCCGGCGCTTTTTTTTTTTCCCCAAGAGGAGTTGTAAGGGGGTGGTGAGAAAGAGCACCCTCGCATCCCTTTAGGAATCCATCATTCCTGAGCTCATTCGTAATAGGTTTATATGATTCAATGGTAGTGAATTAATACCCGCCTGAAGATTTTGAGAACTATTGTGATCGTTTTGACTACCGAGCCTCTGGGAATCTTAACTCTGCATACATCTCCCTACCCCCCTCCCCCCCTCCATTCTCCTCCGGTGCCTTCGTCAGCATCCACTCCACGAGAGGAAGAAAACGCCTCTAACTTCTTGTTTATTTTAATGCCTAGTTTTCACCCATGTTCTCTTTTATTTTAATTTCTCGCGACCCCTCGGAGAGAGAATAACTTTCAAGTCGCGACTATCCGGCCTTAGATTATCCGGTCCCCTGTATTATCCGGCCCGGTTCAAATTAAGCAAACACCACTGAACAATATTTTTAGAACTAACATAAGTGAATATTTTTAAGTAAATATTATCTAAACACGTTTTATTTGACCGCACACGCCTCGGTGACATAGTTAGCTAACGCGCTAGTTTCGTGTTGATTTAGACTGTCGAGGACGGGGAGATCAAGGTTCGAATCTCGCTCGGGTGAACTGGGGTGGGTTTCCTAAATGTTTTTTCCACTCTCCTTCCACGCGAATGCGGGTCCGCTTCCTCTATAATCAACCTTCCTAATTCCTAGTCCATCAGTGTAATTAGTACTTAAGAATATAACCTAAACGGGTTTTAAGACGCAGGGTTAAGTATTATTATTTGACTGCATAAAATTTTTAAAAATATATAAAACATTTATAGAATTTATAATGTAATCCATTTGACGCTCTTATTTTCACTTGTTTTTCTTGCTTTGTAGACGATGTTCCATTTCCAAAATAAATTACTGAAAGTTATAATGAATATAACTCGCCTCGGTGGCGTAGTTGGCTAACGCGCCAGTCGTGTTGAATCAGACCACCGAGGACGGGGAGATTGAGGTTCGAATCTCGGTCGGGTGAACTAGGGATGATTTATCCTAAATGGTTTTCCACTCTCCCTCCACACAAATGCGGGTTCACTTCCTCTAAATTCAACCTTCCCAATTCCTAATCCATTAGTGCAATTAGTACTTAAGCGTATAACCCGAACGGGTAGCAAGAGGCGGTGCTAAATAATAATAATAATATAGTAAATATTCTAATCTGTTATTTCTCGTTTAATTTATTACTATCTACTACAATTACTACTGTATTTCTATTTTACATCGCATTCGGAAAATGGGCAGATTCTATTAAAACAAAGTCAAATGCTCTGTGAAATTAAAAAAAAAAAAAAGACGGCAAACCCTTAGTGAAAATTATTCATATTCGGATTCAGTATTATCCGTCTTTTCTGCTATCCGGTCCAAAATTCTGTCACTTTAGGCCGGATAGTCGCGACTCCGGTGTATTGTGATCGTAAAAAAAAAAAGTCTAACTCGAGATTTTGATAAACATCAACGTTTCATGATACTCTAAAACAAAAAAAAAAGTCTAACTCGAGATTTTGATAAACATCAACGTTTCATGATACTCTAAAACAAAACAAAAGTCTAACTCGAGATTTTGATAAACATCAACGTTTCATGATACTCTAAAACAAAAAAAAAGTCTAACTCGAGATTTTGATAAACATCAACGTTTCATGTAAAAAAAAATTGGGTTCGCGGTATCGTCTTTCTGTGACTCAGCCTTCACCCGAAACCATTTTACCGATCGGGTTGAAATTTTGAATCTGCGGTATTCCGAGGGTTTTTTTTTAATTAGATTTTAAGCCCTAAAATTTAAAATTAAAGGGCAGTTTACTGAAGTGTAAAAAAGAGAGAAAATTTATATTTTGTTATAATTATTTGGACTAAATTTAATATCTATAAATTGCTTAACATTACAAACAAAATGGGAGTTCTCATTTCCAGATGAAAATGATTTTGAGGCTTCTTTGCATACATACGTAAATATCCCATTTTTGATCTTATCTCCGCAACTTTTGAGATAAGAAATAACTTATCATTGTAAAGTTATAGTACCATTAAAATCTAAATCTTTTTATCGAAATATATTTCTGTAAAACCAATAATTTCTGAGCCATAAGCATTGAGCTTTTTGAAACTTGAATTTGTTATGATCTTTGGTGGACAGAGATGTTCTTCTTTTCTATATGGTACTGTAACAGTGTATATTATTTCATTTAGGCTCATATGTGGAGTGTTTCTGCAACAGTGTATATTATTTCGTCTTAGAGATCTCTATTTTTAAGTAAGCGAATCTATAAAAATAGAGAGAAAGTCTTTGCGGTACACAGTACAATTTTTTTTTACTCCCCTTTTCTTACTACTCGTCCGTACTAATTACACTAGTGTGTTAGTGATGAGGAGGGCTTAATTTAGAGGAGTTGTACCCACATGTGCGTGAATATAAAGAGAGTGGAAAACCATTTAGGAAAAAACAGCTTCAGTTTGGTTATAAAATTATACATAAAAAGTGTTTATTTTGATAAACAAGATGGAAAAATTACTTAAGGGTAGTTTGCTTAAAACCTATATTTGAAAATGTTAATTTACTATATAACAGATAAAACACTATAATATGAGAAAGTTTGGCCGATGGTGTTTTACCATTTATTTATTTTTCAAATACTTTATTAAATGTAAAGGGTATAATTCTTGAAGGTTGCAAACAGATCTTATTGCAAATATTTATAAGTGGGCTTAAATTAAGATTCTGAAGAGCTTCTAAGGAAAACAAACGTGAGAATTTTTAAATTTACTCTCTCTCTATTCGTATCCTTTTCCTCTTTGTGCATAGTAAATTATATCTCATGATTATCTTCCTTCGTATATCTTCGCCCATTTTCCGTCTCCTCTGCGATTTCTCTCTTTTAGGTGTTTTTATTTTATCTGTTAGTATAGGTCACGGTACCTTCTTTGTAGATCTGTACCAAATACTTTTTACTTCTCTAACAAAAATTTGTAGCTCCGTTTTTCGTCTTTATCCTTTCAATAATTTTACCTTCTTTAGACTCCTATACATCGTTTCTCTAGACCTACAGGATTTTAAAAAGTCACGTGAATGATGACATTCGAGACATTGATCAGATTCTCAGTAGGTCTAAATATTCGTAATTTACATTCTAACTATTAAGATGGATCAAACCCAAACTCCATCTCACCATTAAGGGGGCACGCGCAATTCAGAGAAACACTAAAACGCAAGAATTTCTTCCGTTTCCTTATATTTGCTTGGTATTTTATTTCCCCTTAAACTCTCTCGGCATCCCTGGCGGCACACCGATTAAGAATCTTTGGTCTAAAGTCTTGACTTTTTTTAATCGCAGTATCTTACTCATCACCCCTTTTGGGTTATACGCCTATGTACTAATTACAATAATAGTTTTAGGGATTAGGAAGGTTCAAGTGATATTAATTGCACCTGCATTTGCGTGAAAGGAGAGTGGGAAACCATTTATGGAAAAACCACCCTCAGTACACCCGACCGGGATCGAACCCCTTATCTTCCCGTCATCATCAGTCTAGTCTACTGCGAGAGTAGCGCGTTAGACCATGTGGTCACAGAAACGGGTCATAAGACATTAATTTTTTCCAAATTTCTATGATTTTCTTTCTTTAAATTCAAATGTTGCTCACATTAATTGTTAGATAATAGTTGTTGAGATAAAATACAAGTAATATTAATAGTTTTGGAAAAAGAAATTAAAACTGGATTATTTTTTTTAATACCTAGCCTTATTTCAAAACCTCCTATTTCTAGGGCTCGAAGAATCAAGGGGTTCATCGTTAATTTTAAATAAATATGTAATGACTAGTAGTATTTAGGTGGGGTGGAAGGAGACGAGAGATAAGGTCGGAGTTTTGCAGTTTTTATCGCAAAACATTTTTATCGTCAAACTAGATCAAATATGTATCCAGTAGAAACATGGAATTTAATTTTCTTCACACGGTGATATCAACAGTTGTTAAACATCTGTCAAGGGTGTCCTTGAATTTAATGGCAACTTTTTCTCTTCATTTAAAAAAGTTTGTAATCTAGTGCCGCTATGCTCATGACAGTTATTGTGGAGACAATTAAACTATATGTTTCCACTGGAACCATATTCTATTTATAAAATGTTTTGCTATAAAAACTGTAAAAAAACACTGGCCTTTTTTCGAGTCTAATTTCACCTCGCCTTAAGTTTCTACGTATGCAGCAACCAATGACTTAACAGCCAAGAAGATATATTGGTTGCGTTAATCAGGGGCAGTGGCTAGGTATCCGCAGTCTAAGATTATGTAATATTATCTCAACGTATCACAACCATTCACTGGCTAAATACAATCGTATCTTCTAGTGTATCTTCTTTAGGTTATTAGTTTGAAAATTTACACCCATTACTGTTTCCAGCCTGTGGTCTGTTTTTCATTCAAGCCATATAATTATTCTTGTTATTTTCCAAGTAAACTAAAATAGTTTTAGATTTTAAAAAAAAATGTATAATCTTATAAGAAAGTATTTATTATTTAATATAGTGAAAATTGGATTCTTAAATTTTAAATAATTTGTTAATTATTAAATCTAATAGGTCCGACACCTTAACTCAGTCGGTATCGTGTCTGCCTACTGAGCTAAGGGCCCCGGGTTCAATACCCGGCATGGCCGAAAATTTATCATTGGTGATATGTGGGTTTACACTTTCACAGTGATTAATTAACGGCATGGGGACTGGATGTTGTGCCTATCCTAGTCTTAAGTTATATTATAAGACATATGAAACTATTACAGGCCTAGCAAGCCGGTAATGGAAAATATTTGTCTTGAATGAAAAACTGACAACAGGCTGGAAACATTAATGGATGTAGATATAGATGCCTAAATATCATTCAAAAATGCCTAAAAATAACCAACAAAAAACCTTTAAAAAGTTTCACAAAAAGGAGATAATTAACCAAATGTATGTACAAATGAGCATTTGTCTAGGACGTTCCAAAAATAAAATGACATGCCATCAAAATCCGGGGTCTACTTATAATTTGCATCTGGCAGAGATTCGAACCTAGGCCACCTTGCGATCGTAAATCCATTTATGTTGAGATCATGCTGTAAATTAGTATTCATAGAGGTGAACGTATCTAGTTATAGAGCATAGACCCTTTTTTGGTGGCCGTATGGTATAAGGCGTCACGCTCGCAATTGAGTGAACTACCGAAGATCGTTATTCGAGTCCCAGTCTAGTGTACCGAAGGTGATTTCCTCTTAAAATTGTTTTACACTCTTCTTTCACGTAAAATGCGGGTACACCTCTAGATAATTAAACCTTCCTCATAGTTAAACATTAGCATATTTAGTACGCATGCGTACAACCCAAACGGTTAGCAAGACAAGGTGCTTAAAAAAAAGGTTTTTTTTGTATCTAAAGTGAGCTGTCTTCTGTATGACGTCATGGAAGGAAAGGTTGAGGGAAAGAGGAGCTTAGGACCGCCAGGTCTAAAATCACTAACAAAAGGAATGGACCTGTCGTATGACAGAACACCTAGTTTTTTGTTTGTTTTTTAGCACCGCGTCTTACTACCCGTTCGGGTTATACGCTTAAGTACTAATTACGCTAATTGATTAGGAATTGGGAGGGTTGAATTTAGAGGAAGTGAACCCGCATTTGCGTGGAGGGAGAGTGGAAAACCATTTAGGAACCCCCCCAGTTCACCCGACCGAGATTCGAACCTCGATCTCCCCGTCCTCGGCGGTCGAGCTCAACACGACTAGCGCGTTAGCCAACTACGTCACCGAGGCGGGTAACACCTAGTAATAATAGTAATAATAATCTAAAGTGAAGGGTCGATACTTTTTTCCCATAGATTGACATTATTATTATTATTATTATTATTATTATTAGCTCTCCTCCTTCCTCCTTCCTCTTTCCTCCTTCCTCTTTCTTCAACCAAACAGGAATCTCGCGAGAAAAGGACTTTGTCCTTTTAAAATCCTATCAAGGAGGAGTTGAAGGAGGGGTCGGGCGAAAGGAAACGGAAATAGTAATGAAATCATGAAGGCGAGAAGGAAATCGTCATGATGAAGGGAAACGCTGATTGGATTGAACTTCTGACTCGTCTCTCCACTCTTTTACCAGGACTCTTGCTCCCCCCCCAACCCCCCAACCCCCTTGCTACTCTCTCCCCCCACTCGATGTTTAATAGCCGTATTACGCTCGCTGTTAAATACAGAGCGTCGCCGAGATGGGAAAGTTTCGAGATGATTTGGTCGGAAAACTTAAACTGGGTTGCCACTTGCTCGGAAAATCAGGAAAATACTGGACATTTTGTTGTGTCTGGGATAAAATAAAACGAGGAATTTCTTTTTTTTTTAACGTAAAATATTGGTGAATTTGGAGCATTTAAAGTGTGGATATAGGGAAAGTGATAAAAGGTACGTGATTTTTGCAGGATTTTTTTTTCTTTGCTTCAGTACAACGATTGAGATTAATTTTCTTCACGCGTTGATATCACAAGTTTAATATCTGTCAAGGGGTGTCCTAAAGTTTATTGACATTTTCTCTTCATTAAAAAAGTTTCTCGACTTTTGCACTTAGGTTAAATATTGACAAAACCTTTAACACTACACGAGTTTGTTGTTTATTGTAATGAACACAAAACTATTTTCTATGTCCCCTATACATCTATAGACTTGTAAACATAGTTTAAAATTCGACATTTTCCTCTCTGAAAAGACCACATATTTCTGTTGAGCATTAAGAGCTAAATGTCCGGGAAACGAGAGGTAACTGTTATAGGAGCGTAGAATGGATCTTTGGAAATAGAATGACGTCATTTAATAGGGGGGTCACAACACATTATATTCTCATTTGTATGTTCCTCCTCCTCTGTTTGTTCTCCTACTGCCGGACAGTTACACATAGGAACGTTATAGATCCACTGGTCTCTGTGACTTTAGGAATTTATGTTAGACTATTCTAGCGCATTAGATGAACAATTTAAAGAGTTGGCCTTTACATTGGTGGATAAATGAAACTATAAACTAAGTAACACTAATTCTTGCACATGTTTTATCTGTGCCTCACCACCTTCTTCAAACAGCGGGTTCGTAACGAATGCACATGCGCTTTAGATTACGGTTAAGAGAGGTCTCTATTATTAATATTTATTATTATTATTATTATTATTATTATTATTATTATTATTATTATTATTATTACTATGTGTTCACACAGATGTTTGTGTAGGATAGAGAAATACTCAAAGCAGTATTTATCAAATTATATTAATAGAAATTCCCACAATCAAATATTTAAGTTTATAAAAAATATATTATAATATATAGTAACTTTAAGATTATTATTATTTTTTTTTTTTCCTATTTAAAATTACACACACACAAACCATCCTCGTCCCCTAGAGGTCCAGGGCCTAACTTCCGGCTAGTAACGGGGTATTTTTCGTTAAAGGGGAATAATTCCCATGGCCACAATGATTTTGTTAATTAGGCTTAAGTTAGGTTAATATCGTTATTGGCTTCACCACGTCATACTATCACCATTATACCCACTAACACCCTCACACTCACTATCACCATCACCTCATCTCATCGGGACATGGAACGAGCCTCTATGGAAAGGATGTACTATTAGTAGGCCTACATTCGGGCGTCCTATGGGCAGCGCTACAACGGTACAGTCTAATCTGTCCGCAAACTGAGTTACAGATGGATGTAACCAAAGACACGTATTTTTTTTTATGTACATACTAAAATTAAACTATTATTTTGTTGTGTGTGTGTGTGTGTGTGTGCGTGCGTGCGTGCGTGCGTGCGTGCGCGCGCGCGCGCGTGACTGCAGGCCGGATAGTAATATAAACATATTGCAGACAAGCTAGCCTCGCGGGGTCAGATGCGGTCTGTGGGCTGATAGTTTGCGAACCCTGCCTTACACCAATGACGTGATGAATTTGCACCGGTCATAATTATGACAAATAAAGCGTCATTCCTCTCTACTTCAATAATATATAGAATGTATAGGGAAAAAGGAGTTATTCCTGGAAATTACCGAGGGTATAATCAATCTTTAATAGTGAACAGTCTTTTTAAATGGTAAATGATGAAGTGGTATGAATTTTAAAAATTAATGAGGACTTTGGAAGCTCTTTTTTTTTCTTTTTTTCTTTTAAAAAGCGTCAAGAATCACTTCAATTTTTTAAGAGAGTCGGAAAAATTTTCCTTGAAATATTACAATGAGCTAATGGCATTAAGTATTTAACACTTTGAAGTACTAGTTTGAAAAGAGGTTTATATATAGACCCTATTATTAAATGTATATATATTTTATATTATTTTCAAAATACTGTCTGTCTGTCTGTATCTAGACCTAGACCATAATCATTTCACCGATCAAACTAAAATTTGATCAAGGGCTTTTATAAGATTTTCCTAGAGTTTTTTTTTTCTGAACTATATAATCAATCCTAAGATTAAGAGTAATTTACTGAAGGGAAAATATATATATTTTTTTTAATCCACTCTAAAGATTTTGATTATATTTTGTATCTGTTCACCATTTAACATAATAAACAAAATGGAAACCCCCGAAAAAAATTCAAAACAGCGGAGCGACTTTAAAGTCGGTGCTGACCTTCCATTGGATGTCTCTTGTTGCTAAACGATAAGACCTATCAAAAAACGGATTTCACCAGCAGCCACGGATTTGGTGAGATCCATAAGTTTGGTCCTATTACTTTTTGTCGTATCTCCAACGGTTATACCTTAGATATAGCCAGATTTTTTTGATTTTAGGTAAATTTGGCACATTTTCCACATTTTTTTTAATTTTCTGACACACTTATGGGACAGTTTGAATCATAAGATTTTTGCAGGCATATTGGCACATCCAATTACCATAAACGTGCTAAATTTGAAGATTCTAGCTGCCCTATAAGTATGGAGAAACTAAAATAATATGTGAAAAATACAATATAATACAATACCGGTAACTTTAAGTTGTTACGTTCAAAACAACGCTGGAATTAAATTAGTTTACATCCACTTACAAAGAAAACTCACTGGGGGTTTAGGGGCGGAGCCCCCAACGAGCAAGGCGAGCATATTTATAAAACCAATAGTTTCTTAGCTATAAGAAAAAAAATTAAAAAATCTATGGAGATCTTTGAAAATGAAATGATTTTTATGCTCTTTGGTCGACATAGTTTTCTCTTTTCTTAATGTATCTGTCACAGTGTATATCATTTCATTTATGCTCTTTTGTGGAGTGTTTCTGCAACTATGTGTATTATTTAGTTTCACAAATGTTACTAGTTTTTAGTAAATGTCTATTCTAAGTTAAAAGAGAGAGAAAGTCTGCGCGGTGTACCGTAACATTTATTTTAAATAAATTCGGATAAATTTCCTTACAAATTTACCTTCCTCATCCCTACCCCACTAGATTAATCAAAGTACGTACACCCTGGACTGTAAGTAGGACACATAGGGGGGGGGGAATAGTAAAGGGGGTGATAATTTGTACAATTTATAACGTTATTAATTGCAAAATAATAATTAATTACTTGTTTATACGTCCTTCATTGTAGAACGAGTTTCCTTTGAAATAAGCTTTTATCGTTTTTCTATAGAATTTTATTAAATTATCTTACTAATTTATATAATATCATTCTAATCATATTTAGCGACGTTAGTATGCTACTTAATTACGTAAAAATTACGTTTAAAATTTCGACTTTTCAAACAACTCTTTGTTGGAAAATATTCGTCGATTCAATTTTTTTTTTCACCAAGGAAATAAATGGAAATGAATTTCTCTCCCTTTTATCTTAAAATAGAGATATTTACTATAAAAAAACTCGTAAGATTTTTAGAAACGAAATTATATACAGTGTAGCAAAAACACTCCACCAAAGAGAATAAATGAAATAATATAAACCTCACGTCCATCACAGACTTTGCCTTAAGACCATGAGTGTGGGTGACTCTAAACACGGGACTATTCCTGGGTAGTTTCAGTGGTAGTGCATTAGCGCACTAAGCCAAGGCTTTATTTGACATCCATCCTGTGGTCAGTTTTTTATTCAAGCCATATATTTTCCACTACCGACTTGCTAGGCCTGTCGTGGCTTCATATGCCTTATAATATAACTTAAAGACTAGGACAGACACAACATCCAGTCCCCATACCGTTAATGGATCACTGTGAAAAGGTAAGCCCACATTTCCCCAACTATAACATTTTCGATCAAACCGGAAATCGAGCCCGGGGCCCTCATCTTAGTAAACAGATTTTATGGATTAGGAAGGCTATAATTATAGGGAGTGTACCCACATTTGCACGAATGGAGAGTGTAAAACCATTTTGGAAAACCACACCCGACTGAGATTCGAACCTCGATCTCTCAGTCAATGTCATTCTAGTCATAGCTGCTGCTGACCTTCCTCAAACTATTCCAATTAACATGTAACCTCCTTTCTAAAAGTTACAAATGTGAGGGGGGGGGATGTAACTGTAATTAGTGCACGTGTCATTTTGATAACTAATCTCCAGGTTGATTACAAAAGTGCAGCCATTATAATATAAAGAGAGTAGTGGAGTGGGATGTTGGTCTACGACAAACTTTGACACTTCTCCTGAAGTTGACGACAAATGGGATTACATTATACCGAGATTGGAACACGCATGATAAACTTCTACAGGGTACACAAGAAATATATATCTGAAAACATTTTAGAAACTTTTCACTGATGTAATAAAACTGTTAGTAAGATAAAAATCATCCAATTTTTAAACACAAGATCCAGATTTTGATTACATTATTATTAATAGACTATTATTATTAGGTGTTCTCTCTTATGACAGATCCACTTTTATAGTCAGTGAACTTAGACCACCAATGCGCCATGTCCTCTGCCTCCTCCTTCAACTCTCAGAAATTCTTCTTTACTTCAAGACATCCAATATGTGAATCCTCCTTCTTCCTAAGCTCCTCTTTCCCTCAACCTTTCCTTCTATGACGTCGTGCAGAAGAGAGTTCCTCCTAAGGATGTGTCCAATTCAGTTTGCTTTGTACCGCAGAATCACATCCAAAATGTTTCTCTTCTCACCCACTCTTCATTTGTCAGCCTGTCTGTCCACCTGATCTTCTCAAGTCTTCTCCAGAACCACAGTTCAAAGCTTTCCAAGTATTTTTTTTTTTTTGCCATCTTCTAGAGATTCCAAGTTTCTGCTCCATGTTCTGCTCCAGCGCGATATTCCAAATGTATCATTTCATCAGTTTCTTCCTCAGTTCCAAACTCAACTTGCTGGTCAGCAGAAACTTATTCTTGTTGAAATCTTCCTTGGCCATGGCGATCCTCGACCTGATTACCTTGGTGTTTCCTTTGTCAACAGTTCATATACAAGTGTTTTTTTTTAAATATATGTTGTTACATTGTTCTACTATTTGATGTGTTTAAATAAATGTGAAAGAAATACAGAATTTTTTTTCTTCTTAAATGTTATATTCAAAATCCCTGCGTATTGACTTTTCATTCCGCTTAAAATTGATGTGGCTCTAAATATCACACCTCGATTTTATTTACCCACGTGGGACCTGACCCTACAAGTCCTTATTTTTTAGAATTTTCTAAAAAAAATATGTTTTTATCAAAATAAATAAAATATATCACCATTCAAAATAGTGTTTTTTTTTAATTTCCTTCGCAGAGTGATATCAACAGTTGATGAATATCTGGTATGAGCTTAGTGGTATTAGATGAGAAACTTTTTTAGTTACGAGAAAAAGTTGTCATTAAATTCCAGGACATCCTCGAGAGATATTAAACAACTGTTGATATCACCACGTGAAGAAAATTAAAATCTTTGTTTATACTGGAGACATATTTTATTATTTTTTTGGGGCAAAAAAAGGTTTTTCTATAAAAATTGCAAAAACAGTTATCTTCTCTTGCGTTCCTTGCCTTAAGTTATCTTGTGATCGAGAACAATTTCATCTCAAGTTTCTTCGGGGTGAAATAATCCCAAACATTTGCTCCAAAACCCCATCCATTTTCTCCTCCAACTCCCTCTTTATTTTTTTTATTTTTTTTTTGTATCCCTATGAATGAACGATCTCTATTTACACGTACAAAACAGCCTCTCTGGTACTTTGTCTTAAGCCCCACTATTTGCCGAGATAAGGCAGGGTCGTGGGGGGTGGGGGGAAGGAGGGGTACTTTTGTGTGTCGCGGGTATTATCTGACACGGACTCCATTCCATCACCAGCTTCTGTTCTAGAACATCTCTCAAGAGAACATAACAATGGCGCGCGGTGACAAAAGGCAACTAGATAGTTTGCTCGAAAGGTGAAAAGGCGTCTAATAACTTAAAACAATAAATTTATTAAGTCACTTTTATCCCAACTACCTTTTATAAAAGGCTGTTTTTATTTAGAAACATTATATATTTACAAGTATACTATAAAGATACAAATGAAAGAAAAGACTGGTTTTTAATAATACTATATATAGGTATTTTGGAAAAGGCTGGTTTTTAATCATACTAAATATGTATTTTGGAAAAGGCTGGTTTTTAATCATACTATATATAGGTATTTTGGAAAAGGCTGGTTTTTAATCATACTAAATATGTATTTTGGAAAAGGCTGGTTTTTAATCATACTATATATAGGTATTTTGGAAAAGGCTGGTTTTTAATCATACTAAATATGTATTTTGGAAAAGGCTGGTTTTTAATCATACTATATAGGTATTTTGGAAAAGGCTGGTTTTTAATCATACTAAATATGTATTTTGGAAAAAGCTCGTTTTTAATCATACTAAATATGTATTTTGGAAAAGGCTGGTTTTTAATCATACTAAATAGGTATTTTGGAAAAGGCTGGTTTTTAATCATACTAAATAGTTATTTTCGAAAGGGCTGGTTTTAGGAACAATTAATCTATTTTTTGGAACAGGTTGGTTTTAAGAACAGTTTAAATGTTTTTTTAGAAAATACTAGTTTTAGGAACACTTTATATATTTTTTGCTAAAGACTATTTTAAGGAACATTATATATATATTAAGGAGATGAGAAGATCGAGGTTCGAATCCTGATGTATTTGATGTATTGAGGTAGTGTTTCATAAATGTTTATCCTCGCAAAATCGGGTACACATGTTATAAATATTATACCTTAAATCCTTAACCAAACTTGAGTACAAGCTATGTGTAATGCAAAAACAAAACATTAAATACTGTTTTTTTATGATTATATTTAAATTTTTCAAAAATTTCAGTTACTATCAATGTATTTTTTTTCTAAATTGAATAGTAAAAAATTATATCATATTTGTCAGTTATATAAAACCTCATACTATGTATTTATCGTGCACTTTCAAATTACTAAGCTCACATATTACAATCGCGTGACTTACAAAAAAAATTACCATATGCAATATATTCGAATATAATTCAGATACGGATGATTTCCATAATTATAATCATCCCCCCCCCCAATCTTCCCCTTTAATAGGTACTTAATTGTATATCATTGCGTTCTTCCATAAATGTAAGTATACCTTAGAATTAATCACTAAATCTATTGTAAATCATTTACTAACTTGAAGGACGAACCATTTGACCAATAATGCTGCATTATCCACCAGGTGGTCAAATGTTCTGAATATTTCTTTCGAAATAGACTGGACTCCCAATGACAAAAGAGATAGGGGTTCAAATCTCGGTCGGGTTTACAGAGGTATTTTCTTAAATATTTTTCCACTCCACCTTCGACGATTACTCAAATTCTAGAATAAAATTCCAGCATAATTCTCGGTCTTCCTAGCAAAAAAAATCTAAATTTTTAATAGGTTTTCCCTCCTGTTGTGAGAATTTGAGCAAATATTTTTGAATGAAAATATTTGTTTTTAAATGAGTACTGAGCTACAGGAAACGTTTGAACAAAATTTATTTAGAAGATATTTAAAGTGATCTTCACCTGTCTTTTTTTTAACTATATGCCTCTAGAAGCTAAATGAAATAGTCTTCGCTTAGTTTTTTCACATATTTGTATAAAAGCTATTCATATTTTTAATTCTTCACAGACGACACGATTCAAACCATTTTTCCTGGATTTTTACCAAATACTCAAAATTCAAAAAAATTCTCGATTTTTTTGGTCTTCCCGATCAGTGGCCACCCTGAATTGGATCTTTTTCTAACGTCAACAACCCCAAGGTTGGTTTAATGTGATTTCTAATCATCCGGAATTAGGTATGCACTAAGCCCTCCGTCTGGTTAGTACTACCTGCACCATCTGGTAGAAAAATCCCATGTACGTGAAGTGTTCAGAAAGTGTGGTGGTTCCGTGCTGCCTTCCACACTGAAATTCATTGAGCGAGCATAGAAGGACCTACCAATTTTTGCCGGGAAAGGTATTTTCACATACCTTACAGGTTTCTTTTACATACCACAACAGAAACGGGACCGACGGCTTTAATTACACTCCGAAGGAAGTTGTGCTACGGATTTTTATCACTCAAGAAAATATGTCGACTTCAGCTGGGTTTGAACCCACGAATATCGGGTTCTGAGGCGAGCACTTTAGCCCAAGACCTGAACTAGTGCATAGATATATATTTTTAGCACCACGTCTTGCGACCTGTTCAGGTTATACGCCTATGTACTAACTACATCAATGTGTTAGGAACTATGAAGGCTTAATTTAGAGGAAGTGCACCCACATTTGTGTGGAGGAAGAGTGGGGGGGAAACCCGTTTAGGGGAAGCCACCTTCAGTACACCTGACCTGGATCAAACCCCGATCTCCCCATCTTCGGCATCCTAGTCCAACAAGGGATTAGCGCGTCAAACCACGTGGCCATAAACATACAACCTCTAACGCTGACGGGTAGTAAGACGCGGCGCTAGGATAAAAAGGTATCTTCATCGGTGTATATCGGATTATAGCCAGGTATATTTGTATTTCTGTAAGAACAGGAGCCCGGCCATTGTGTATATTGTAGATTATTAGACGTTGGGAAAAAGGGTGGCGATACCTTTATTCCAACAGAAAAACCTCCCTCCACCCTCCCCCCCCAATAGCTCTATAAACTTCCCTATTTAAATAGGGGTGAGGTGGGGGGGAGATGGTGTGGCTAAATGACAAAGTGAAATTGGAAGATTTGAAAATGGCAGTAGAACTTGATGATAGGACAGCGCCTCTTCAGAATAAGAAGTAAAAGGATAATGGTGCGAAATAAAAAAAGAGAAGATGAGGAGATGTCTGAGGTAAAGGAGTTATGATATATAAAAAAAAAGGATATAAAAGAAAAATTTATGTAAAATGTATCGAAAACCGTCGAACGAAGAAACGCAAAGGGTTTTTTTCCTTAGGTAGTCCCAAATTTAATTTGAATTTATAAAATATTACTATACGCCATCATAAAATTTTATTACACAAAGGTAAGTGCTTCGAGTAAATTATTATTTTATTATATATAGGATAGGGCCATAGTGTAATCAGTTAAGGTAAGACTGATAGTTTGCTTGGTTCCACTATGGTGTAGCTTGTAAGATAGGGCCACAGTGTAATCAGTCAAGGTAAGACTGCTACCTTGCTTAGTTCCACTATGGTGTAGCTTGTAAGATATGGACATAGTATAGTCAGTCAAGGTAAGGTAAAAATTTGAAAAATTTTAAATTGTATTTGTATTTTGTTGTAAGTAAACTACCCTTAAATTAATTTATTTTATAAAAAGCAAGCATACAATATTATTGATTATGTAAAATAGTCCCTTGATATCTATTTTTAACAAAACCGTTAAAGGTATTATTTTTTTAACATCAAATTTAACAAAAACCAATCATAAGTAAACTAGTATAAATTATTTTTTTAAGAAGAAAACTATATCTAAATTATTTATAAAGTTTACTTAACAAACCATTTTTGAACCAAAAAGTTTAAACTATTATTTTAAATAGCCAACCTAAAAAAATATATAATATGTCTTCAGCAAACTGCCCTTGAACAAGTCTAATCCAGAAAACAAGTATACAATTTTATTTGTCATATCAAACGCTCCGTAGAGGTTGCAGGTTGCATAGGAATTAGGCGCGCCTCACTACACGTGTAATAATGGCAAGCACTTTCTGTAATGTAGGACCGTTAATGATGACCCTCAGAACGTATTCGTATTTCTAGATGGACTGGTGTGTGGTTTACTATTAGTTGTGGTATGTTCTGCTGCCGTGCTCCAAGATATCGAAGTGTGTAGTGCCGCGCGCCTAACTCCTATGTAACCTGTTGTACACGCATGCTTGAACAGCTTTGCTCTCCCGGTGCTGTACGCCAAAACTTTGAACACAATTTGGAGTTGTTTACTGGAGGTAAGTGTACAGGGATTTTTTTATTACTTTTGGTTCAAATACGCTGTATTTGCAGTTTGGGATACGAGTTTTCGAACACTATGTATTTTAAACAAAATCGTTAGAACCATTTTCAAAATATTTGTAGTTAAAATTAATCACTCATCAGTAAGCTAACCTTGAAATGTGATGGCCTTGGTAAATATAAAATAAAAAAAGTCATAAGTCATTGATCTATATATACAACTTGAACAAAATCCAACAAACCAATTAGGATCTGTGGTCTGGGACTGAAAAGTGGACAGACAGACAGACAGAGACAGAACTCTAAAATTAACTTTTTTGCGTTCGAATATATATACTTTCTTTTTGTTATATATCATAATCTCAAGGTAAAAAAAATTCACGATTACAGTACTTACTTATGAAAATAAAAAAAAATACATCTTGCACAAATTTGCGCTTAGACAAAATTGTTGAGGAAAGCGATAAAATTCTCTCTAAAAAAAAAAGCTCCCGAGTCTAAAAGAGGAACAAATGGAATGGAAATATAAAAAAAGAAAGCTGACTCTTGTGAAATTCATGCTAATGGTTCCTTTTTTATTATTATTGTTATTATTTTAAATCTTTGCGTGGAACTACAGCTTCCTTTTTATATTTTAAATGATTGATGTAAAGACGCCACGCCGATTTTTTCAAATCGAGTTAGGAAATAGGCCTGAAATAAGCTCGTCCATCATTCTTATTCACGTCAGCACATACATATGTGTTAATATCTAACGTGCGTCGATCTCGGCGGTATTGTGGTAAAGTGCTCGCCTCAGGACCCGATGTTCGTGGGTTCAAGCCCAGCCGAGGTTGAGTGAGAAAAATCCGTAGCACAGCCTCCTTTCGGAGGGGAAGCAAATCCATCGATCCCATGTCGATTGTGGCACGTAAAAGAACCATGGAAAGTGTGTGAAAATACCTTCCAGGAAAAAAATTAGTAGGCCCTTTACCGCTCGCTCATAGAAATCCAGTGTGGAAGGCAACGGGAAGCCACCACACTTTCTGAACGCCAGTAGAACATGGGAGCTCCACCAGATAGTGCAGTAGGCACTAACCAGCTGAAATACTGGATGCATGTCCAGCTCCGGATAGTTATAAATTACACTAAGACGACCTTATGGTTGACTAAAGAAGATGATCTTATGGTTGACTAAAGAAGACGACCTTACGTGTTCTATGTATGTATATATCGACCAAAGACTAACTGTGAGATAAACGATTGTGAGTTTAGCTACAAATTAATTTTTGGGTATGGTGTTATCCAAAAAACGTGTAATACTTTTTTCCTTACCTTTCTTTTACCCCTTTCCATCCCCCCTGTAGTACCAAATAGAAATTTAGCCTGATCCCTCCACCTTCCAATCTGTGCCACGTAACTTTCCACATCAAGAGAGAATGTCATCATTTAATAGGGAAACTTTTGCGACGCCAAAAGACGGCACTTAGTTTTAATAATACTCAAAATCGAGAAGTTATCTATAAATTATTTTTATTAACGGTGAAAACATTAACAATTAATATTTTTTTCAACAAATAATTTACCCGCTAAGACACTACTAGATTGGAATTCGATCCCCGTAGGATGTACTTAAGATTGGTTTTCCACTTTCCCTCCATATAAATGCAGGTACAATTCTTCTAAATTAAACCTTAATAACCCTTAGCATATCAATGCAATTAGTACATACGCATATTACCCGAACGGATATTAAGACGCAGTGATAAACAAAATAGAATTTAAGTATAAACCCTGTTTTACGTAACACTGTGATGTACCCCCCTCACCCCGACTCACCCCCATGTAACACCATGTAGACATTAGAGCTCCCCCATGTAACACCATGTAGACATTAGAGCTCCCCCATGTAACACCATGTAGA
>CABFWO010006811.1:18298-28944 GCA_902155825.1 Timema genevievae | reverse complement strand
AAAAAAAAAAAGGTCCAGAGGCAATATTGACATATGGCTCAGTAGTTCACGAAGTGTTTAGAAATAGGTTTAAGCCCAACTTTTATTTTGAAAGGCCATTCTGTGTCCGCAAATTGAAAAAGTTGCAAAAAAATAAAATAAAAAAATTGGTGGTATTTATTATTTTATTTTAGAAGAAGAGGTCCATTGTTAAATTAGTGTGACGTCAGTCGACTGTAAGGATGAAGAGGGAAAATGCAACAAGAGTTTTTAAACAGTTTGTTGCCCCCAGGAATGTCATCACACAAGTTTAACTTCAAATCAGGCCGTGTTATAAAGCTCCTTGTGTACATAGGGCCTGTGTAATGGAACTGACTAGCATTGACATCATTGGATAGAACGCTATAGTCCTTGCAATATTTTTTAACAGGTTTGTCTCAAGGGAATGTTTGTTTCTTACCGACAGTTGTTGATTTGGTGCTTGTAGACCCTGGCATCCTCTTTATTTTGAGACAGAGGCAGTTCCTGGTTAAACTGTTAGTTAATTATCTACAAGGTCAAATATTGGACATGGTTGATATATATTTGTCCAGGCCCATTTTCAGCTATGGCCAAATACGTGGCCTTTTCCTATTCAATTTTATAATTAATTTTATAAAAATAAAATTAATTTAGTTGGCTCACTTTATCCACTCTTAAGACAGTAAAATACTTTTTTTTTACAAACAAAGCCTAATATTACATGCACTTATCAAGTGAAGGTTAGGTTTTATTAGGTTGGTTAGTATTATAGTCAACTTGTGAAATGTTACGGTCGCGCGTTGGGCGTCTATTGAAGTATTCCGGATGTTTGGAGATATAACTGGTTTTTATAGCCCCGTGATCGAGCGTCAATTATTATGTTACTGTTTGTTTTATTTAATTAAATATAATTGTTAATGTTGCACACGATTTATTGGAGTGATTATATCTTCTTATACAATTTGACTTGAAATACAATTTATGTACTGTCGTGATATTACACGTTCTCTAGGTTTATGTCGCCGGCACTCTCTGGGTGTATGTGACTACTCTGTTTATGTCGTCGGCACACTCTGTGTGCTCATACGCACACACAGCTTATATATGACATACCCCTTGCCCCTTGGACCTCTCGTGACTAGTGTCAAAACCAACAAATCAAAAGCGTTCATGCAACAGGTGTCTTGAAGGCTAGCTTCCTATTGGATATAGGGAGCTGGCGTCTCTTGCTTGATTGGTAAATACTACGGAGTGAAATTTGAAATAAAAAATAAGTTTTAATGGTGCAATCCTTCTAGATTATTCCTGAAAAGCGCGTGATTCTCCATGGATGAAGTTTTAAAAGGATAATTTACATACAATACTTTAAAGAAAAATACCTTCATCCATGACTTTAAATATATGAGAGCGGTCCAAATCAATACCGTTACACTTGTCGTAGACAGGCCTAAAAACTAGTTTATAATAATTTGCTATTAAAACAACAATTTAACGTCAATAAATACGTTAAAGTTGATTTTGCAGAAATTAAAATGCTATGGAAGGGTCCAGATAATGTTTAGTTTAGAACAAAAAAAAAAGGTATATCTAAAGTACAAATGGTTTACCAATAAAAATTAATGTTAGAAACAATTTTCAGCTCGCTTGAATACCTTTAAGCACCAGTAACAACAACAACCAACATAGCCTTGTATTAAGAACCGATATTTCCCCAAATTTAACAAATTAATCCCCCTTATTGACTTATGAGCCTCTCTTTGAAGTGGAAGCTCGCGTCTGACGTAGTTCTCCCCGTTCCGCTCATTCTCTTGCACACATGTTTTCTACCAGCATTGATTGTCTAAACACATTACGTCGACCAGCACAATATTCACCGCTCTGTTCCTTTCTGTTTATTCTTTCTAGACATATAAATAGACGTCTGCACAGATGCAAGTGAATCAAGCGGAGTCTTTTCTAATAACCTTGCGCTTGCGAAAGGTCGCAACTCTCTTAACGCCCTCGTTTGTAACGCCGTTATAGATCTGGGTGTATTGATGTTTAGGAGCCACATACCCCATTGCCATGGTTGATTGGTTAGAGTTGTATATCACAGGTATGATCCAATTCTTGATGATGAACTGATTACTGTTTACGTACTTAAAAAACAAATTGCGTGTCTGGGCTACATCACTCGTAGCCCAGTATATAGTAATATTATCCAGTACTAATGTACCGTTGTCTGAATGTACTAATAGTACATCCTTTACACGTCCTGATGAGATAAGAGGATGGTGATAGTGAATATGGGGGTGATAGTGAGTATGAGGGTGTGGAACCAGTGGAAACACTTAATAAGCCTAATTAATCAAAGCCTGCAAACACTGTCAATTCCCCTTTCGGGAAAAATACCCAAGCTACCGGTTGGGAATCGAACCCGGGACCTCTTAAGTTCTTGGACAGGTGCATTGACCACTAAATCACAGACCCGGTTACTTTGTTTTGTGATTACTTTTATTTAACACCAAGGCTGTTAAAGTGAGGATGTAGGGGACGCGAGAAAAGGTCATTTTTTTTACAGTTTTTATAGCAAAACTTTTTTTGGCCAAAATAAATCAAATATTGCTTCAGTAGAAAAATATAGTTCAATTTTCTTCACATGTGATATCAACAGTTGTTGAATATCTTTAGAGGGTGTCCTGGAATTTAACGACAACTTTTTCTCTTCATTTAAAAAGTTTGTCATCTAATACCGCCATGCTCATGACAGATATTCAACAACTGTGTGAAAAAAATTAAACTCTTATGTACTGAAGCAAACGTCTTAAGCTCAATTTAGTTTGTAAGTCGTATGCTGAAAGGATCTGATTATTTAGAAAATGTCCGCGATATAATCTAGTGTACACTAGCATATCTGGCTCAGTATTTTTATACCTAGGTTTGATTCCAGGCCGGCTTCTTTACATTCCCCGACGTGTTTTCACAATATTTCTTCGGACGAAGATTGAATGACGTATTTACTCAAAAACTACTCTCTTTAGCCGATTATTTTTTATCAGTTATTTTTATGTCACTCATAGACACTACTGGCACTAAATAATACGACATTAGTGACTCGAGTTCTACTCATGGGCAGTTGCATCGATGGCTGATATTCCATAAAAGTGATTGTCCACTCTCCTCTTTCCAGGCGAATGATGAAGCATTTCATTGTACTTGTCCTTCTCGTCCCCTACCCGGTGTTAAACATATTTATGTAAAAAAAAAAGCCCTCATAACCATTTTGTAATGTTGCCCAGATTGGTTTATTTTCTGAACGTTGAAAAAGAGATTGTCGGAATAAAAGAATAATATATAACGTCTGTGTTATTTCGAGCGCGCACATTTTGTCGAGCGTCCCTTTCTCTTCTATTAAAAAAGTCAAAAGGAGGAGGGGGTAGCCTACACGTGGGTGTCGCTCATCGACCGCCCCCCCCCTTCTCCGAGCTTCCATTACTCCTCTTCCTTTGTATCCATTCTCCAGACACTTCCTTCGGGCTGAGTATTCTCCTCGAAATTGGTAAAAGAAAGATAATAAAGTTTACTCGCTGTCTCCGATCAGTTTTTTTTACAAAGATTTTTATGGATCTCATCACAAGTATGTAAGTATGAGCGGAACAAAAACATTAGTCACGTGACGTGCTCTGAAACCAATCACAAGATTTAGTCGCCATCCGCGTTATCCGTCGTACTGTCTGAACAGGAATGGCGTTCAGCAAAGTTACCAGATCAAATTATGTATCCCTACGCCGAACCATATGATCTGAAAAAACATGTGTTTAGCAGATGTCACTTCTGACAGCCAAAATTTATCCAGGATTCGTCCCGTGACCAGGATCATTCTTCACTCATATTTTAAGGCAGAGCCTGTGATGGACGTGCGGAAAGCGTCGGCTACAAGTGTGTGATTATATTAATATCACGAGCTATCAGATAACGCAGACATCTTCGACTCGGTAGTTGGCTTATTGCTGCCATTTGTACAATTATTATAATTGTACGGGATTTCATACTAAGAATTAAATAGCCAAAGCTATTATCTATGCTTTTAGCGAGGATTACTCCATCTAGATATCATATTCTGAAAATTGAAAAATGACACCTGGATAGCTCAGTGGTTAGAGCATTGGCGTACTAGTTAAACGAGACAGAATTAATTGAAATCTTTACTATGCAGTGTTTTATTTTGGAAATGGAACATCAGCTACAAATCAAAAACAAGTGTAATTAGAACGTCAAATGGAGTACATTATAAATTCAGTAAATGTTTTATAGTGGATATGTACCGGTTTGTTTATTTTAAAACGCATTTGTTAACACAGAGAACCGGTCCGGATAATAGAGAGTGCCGGATGATCGCGACTCTAGTGTATATCTGTCTGTTATTCTTTCACGTAAAAACTACTATACCACTGGATGAGCTGAAATTTCGCATGGACGTAACTCGGACGCTCGGTTAAGATACAAGCTAATTAAAATGTACGTCCACCATTTTGTTTCAAGTTGGTGCCTTTTGGTCATTTTCTCAGCTGTTGCTCTTTCGCGCATAAACCAATACACCGATTGTGACTAAAGTTTCACATGAACATAATTCGGACGTCCATTTAAAATATAGGCTAATTAATAATAACGTCCATCTTATTTCAAGATAGCGGCTACAAAACACAACATTTTGGCATTTTTTCTCCGTTTTTTTGCTCGTCGAATTTTCATTGAAACAGTTTTTAAAGGTTCCCAGATATAAATTAGACATGACGGCCATGTTAAAAGTAAATGGTGACTACTTTTTACCGGATACGTGTTAAAAAAGTACAATCCATCTGAAGAATTGGTAATTAACTAGCTATATAGGTTGTTTCTAAACTCTATGTCCAAACTTAAACCACAACATCTGTGGGAAGGAAAAAATAGAAAATTCTAGTTAAAAAATATCCGGAAAAGTTCTGTTGCACTACTAAATGTGAGTTGAAGTTAAACGCAACAGCTCCGAGACTATGCAGCTGTAAGCACGTAAGTGTAGATCAAACTGCGTATCATTAGGAGGACAGAGGTGTCCGGCCGCGAGCAACGTCGCAGAAGGATGAGCCTGTGTCAAATGCAACCGACGGATACTGTTATGACCAAGTCAGGGAGGGAGTCCTAAACAACTTCTGTGATGTGCCCGCCTGATGGTATGCAACTTGCTGTACAGGTAAGTACTTACAGTTGCGCACGCCCTGCGTTGTTGCGTCTAACTTTAACTCACATTTTAATAATACAAGATTACTTTACCGAACATTTCTTTAACTAGGATTTTCTATTTCATTCTCTTCACAGATGCTGTGCTTTAAGTTTGGGCAGAGAGCTTAGAAACACCCTGTATATAAATGCAATATAGATCATTGAAAGCAATGACCACAAATTAAACATTTGACTAATAAAATATTTTTAAATAAAATAGTTTCTACACTTAGCGCCAGGGCACAGACAAATAATATACCCAGACCCTCAACCTCCAGGTCAAAATGTTTGCGCTCCGTTTGGCAGCTTGAGTGTTTCACCGCTAGGATCGCTGCCGTTAGTCCTATCATCACCCAGCAGCGACACTAGCGAGGCCCAGTGTTTAAAGACCCAAGCTGACAAAAAGAGAGCAGCGAAACCCGTGTAAGGTCGAGAGTCTGTTTCTTACTTGTCTGTGGTCAGGGCTATTAACGGCTTCATTTGAAGGGTTAGGGAAATTGAAGGCAGCCTAGAGGGAGTTCACGTGCGGCGATGAAAAGTCACCTGCAGAAGACCATCCCCCAACAGCAGAGGCGACCCGAAGTAAATTTTGTGCCCGGGCGGGATTGCTTTTTGGCACCCCTGTATTTAACGGGGGATAATATGAAGATAATCACCAAAACTAACATCTCTAAACCTAATGCAACTTGGGAAGTGATATGAAAATAATCTGAAGGGGAAACTCCATGGTTATCATACGGTACTACAAACGTTTCACCGCGAGATTGTGAGAAAACTGTTAGGATTTCAAAGACAATTATAAGAACATGTTTTTTAGACAATGCTTTCCTCTTTATATTTGATTGTAACAAACACTTTGATAAAATCAACGGTTTAAGAAATCATAGCAAAATACCGTTTTAAGGAGCCATTCTTTCAAGATGGCGTGAACCTTTAACCGCTCATTGAGATAAGATAAGAACTCTCCTCTCTATCTTTCTGTAATTCTAAGGGCCCTTTTACACGAGAGTTTTCGTGTGGCCGAAGTCGACCACAAAAAGTGGTCCCTGTGTGGTTGCCCGTTGCCCGCTTGAAGTTACTATTTAATGCAATGGAAAGAGTACGTCCACCTTTACACACTGACGCTTTTTTTTGACCACATGCGAACCATTGTGGCGTGCTGTCACCGGACCAATCCACTGACCACGGGCCGACTGCAACGTTTACCTTTTCACACCACATTTTGTCAGACAACATGATAGAACCGTTCGATACAGACATCGTTCATTGCAGAGATCCAAGCTGAGCCCGCGATTTGGAAATATTATTATTAGCACCGCGTCTTACTACCCGTTCGGGTTATACGCACTTACGCTAATGTGTAATGGTAGGGTGATTGTGAGATGAAATGGAGGACCTACAGTTTAACGTGGAATCCGAACCACGGTGGAGGCCTGGCATTCCTCACATTCACAAGTTGTGATTAATACACATCTTGTCAGAGGTGAAGGAAGGGTTTGGTAATCAGATAAATCTGTGCCGGGACCGAGGATTGAACCCCGGACGCCAGCTCAGAAGTCCGACACCTTACCCCTAGACCACCAGGTCATCCGATTTGGAAATACACTAGTGATGTATACAGCGACCGAATCGAGAATATTAAACCGCGGGAGAAAATTTGTTGAGTGTTTCACTGTAACTTCGCATTGATAACTGGGAAAAACTTATCCGGATAAATGCAAAAGTTCATGGTATTGAATGTGAAACTACACAAATTGTAAGCCTCACCCCAACAATGGGATGAACCCAAAACCTCCGTGATTTCCTTCTCCTCCTGCGTGATTGGAGGAGCACTTCGTCAGAATCCAGATCATGAATGACCGAATTTCCCTTGTCAAGCGTGGGAATCTCCAGGCCATTTGAAGCTGGATCAGCCACATTTTGACTCTGGCTTGACAACAAAATGTGGCTGGATTGGACCACTGCAGTGGTCGAGCCGGCGACATTGGGACCACTTTTTGTGGTCGACTTCAGCCACACGAAAACGCTCGTGTAAAAGGGCCCTAAGAGTTATAGACTCACGCGCCTTAGCACTCTCATCCACGACAGGACCCAGATTGAAGATCTCTCGGAGGGTGTGGGACGTAAGTAAACCTCGGCTGTTTTAAGTGCCTTGTAAAACACACATTTAAAATAAACTGTTGTAGTAGTTCCTTTTATTCAGGATACTTAACGCACTTAACTTAGTCTTAGTTTCAACAAAGTTAAGTGAGCTTGAGTCTTAAAAAATAGCAAGCCCTGGTTCGATTCCAGATCGAGATAGGTGGGTTTGACTCTTTTATTCGGCAAACCAGGGTTTAGATCCCAGCGGAGACAACTGGGGATGGCTCATTACAAAGTGTTCGTTTATATGTCTTATTTCTAGGTACTATTTTAATTAAATGCTTGGTAGAGTTGACTCAATGCCGTCAATATCGACCGACACGCTTATATCTAATTTTATTCCTGGTTGAGTATAGTAAGAGAGGAATTCCTCATAGTGGTTTCAACCGTGGGTTTCAATCCTGTGGTCAGCAGCTGTCACTTTTGATGGATAGTATGATTAGATATAACGTTATTTTTTTATCGTATGACACATTTGACCGGAAAGGAACTTTGACGTCCAGGTTGGGTCGCATTAAGTGTAGACTATTAGCCACACAGAACGTTACCCAAGGTACACCTTAGGAGGTTGTCTACACGTCGTACAAGCAATGAGATTATGATGATGGTTATTATGAAGGTGTGGAGCCGGGGTGAGTCTTAAACCTAACTTAAGCCTAATTTACTAAACCCTGGGGACAGTTGGGATCATTCCCCTTAAGGGGAGTACACAAAAGGTACCAGCCGGGAATCGAACCCGGTACCCCTAATCTCTTAGCCAAGTACACAGACCACCACACCACGGAGCGGGTTACTTGACTTGGATTAAAACCCCGGTCTCTGGCACCGATGAGTGTTCTGGGCCTGTTTAAGACAGTTCCAAGTCTTGTCTACCCCTGCACCACCCGTTTCTTGTACTCCCTCAGTCCGTTCCTGGAATCTGGTCAGGAAATGAACACATCAAACCATCTGGAACCAAGTCAATTAATATTTCACTGGAGTAAGCGGCTGCTTGTGACCTTGAGCTTGTGTGTTATCACCCTGGATTGATCCGATAGTCTGTACACGCTCAGTTGAGAGGGGATGTCAGATCTGAGATTTCATATTTTTGAACGGGCTATCTGGACCGCTCATTAATTTAAGAACCCAGGATAGTCAAATTCGTGTTCTAGGCATATATATACACGTTGAACACGAACACGAATATATATAGTTATCGCGTCTTACTACGCGTTCGGCTTATACGCTTATATACTAACTCGCTTTGCTCGTTGGGGGCTCCGCCCCTGACACCCAATGAGTTTTCTTTCCAAGTGGATGTAAACTAATGTAATTCCAGCGTTGTTTTGAACGTAACAACTTAAAGTTACCGATATTGTATTGTACATACCGCACCGACCTTAAAGCTGCCCCGCAATTATTTTTTCGGGGGTTAGAATTTTTTAACTTTTTAGAATTTTCCCGTCGGTTACAGGCTAGAAGCTATAAGTTTGCCAAATTTCAAGTTTCTAGCTCATCTGTAAGTGGGTAAACATTAATGTCAGTGAATGAGTGAGTCAGCCATGTGGCTTTATAGTATTAGAATCACGCTTATGGTTTTAGGGATTAAAGAGGTTTTATTTATAGGTAGTGTACCCGCAATTGCGTGAAGGGAGAGTGTAAAACCCGTTTGAAAAAAAAACACCTCAGTATACTCGATTGAGATTCGAACATTGATCTCCTCGTCATCGATAGTCTTAGTCTACTGTGAGAGTGGCGCGCTGATTGATTGATTGATGATTCGATTTCATCGGCGCCCCCGCCTCCAGACGCCTCTCCCCCGCTCATCCGCCGGTTATCAGGCGCTGCCACTCCCGTAACTGACTATTACACTTTTTATCGGTAATTTATTGCCCTCTTCCCTTCCCTGTTATTTTCGATTCGGCGCCCAACTGACAATCTACTTACTCTGCTAACGTCGCCATTGATTTTAAACTGACATGCATAATGATGCTGCTTGGGTTGTAAAAACAACACATAAACATAATGAATGGGGCGATTTTATTACTCAAAGAAAGTACTTGGTTTGAAGCAAACGCAATTATAAATAAAGGTTTGCATGAAAGTAATATGTCTTATGATGCTAATCGTAATAGGATACTGGTGGTAAGAACTGTATCTGACAGCTATCAAACTTACCAACTTACAAAAACTAATTTCGTAGATCCGTAAGTCAAATCATGTCATATTCAGCTGTCAATTTTAATAGATAGTATAAATTGCTATAAATTAATATTATTAATATAATAAAATATTATCAAAGTGAATATGGTTGGAATGAGATATCTAAAAAATTAATGTGGACAGAGTCAGTAACGAATGGCTGCTGAAGGAGTGAGGCTTGAAAGGGGACCCAATAGGTCAATGTGAAAGAAGCGTCTTAAGTTGGTTTGGGCATGTTGAGAGGATGAGTGTGGATCAAGTGACGAAGCAAATATATGAAGGTAGAGTGTGTGGATCAAAAGGAAGGGGTAGGCCGTGTAAGACGTGGCTAAATGTTGTAGACAAATGTGTGAAAAAGAGAAACACTGAGAGTTTTATTGATAAAAGATCCTGTATGACTCGGTGTCTGGATGTTGAAGGGAGTATACAAGGATAGGGAAATGTGGAGAAAGTTAGTGAGGATGGATTAAGTACGGAGTTGTTTTTTGAGCTATGTGTACAGTTTATTGCCTTCCTCGTAAGGGAACAGCGTGATAAGGTATGGTTTAATGTATAAAATATTATCAATGCTTACCGTAAAAAAAAATCTTCTTATCAGAGTCCTACTCTCATCAAATTTCAAGCCAGACAGTAAGTTAGTATACATAGAAGATATAAACTTAACTACTATTGGAATAGTTGGTTTCTAACAATAAAATTAAGAATAGTTTACTAAAGAGAAAAAAAAGGGAAAATCTATTTTCTCTAAATCCGCTCTAACGGTTTTGATTAAATTCTGTATTTAGACATTGTTTAACATTACAAACAAAATAAAATTTTTAATTTTTCCATGAATGTGACTTTTAGGGTACTATACATAAGCAGGAATTTACAATTTTGTTCATATCTCCTGTACTATTCGAGATACAAATAATTTAACATTGTAAAAATGTAGTACTATTAAAATAAAAAGTTTTTGTTCGAAATATATTGTTATAAAATTAACAGTTTCTGAGATATAAGCCAATATATATATATATATATATAGTTATAAAATTAACAGTTTCTGAGATATAAGCCTATATATATATATATATATATATATA
>CABFWO010006811.1:0-10340 GCA_902155825.1 Timema genevievae | reverse complement strand
CCCCCCCCCCCCCTTTTTTCCCTCGCTCTAGAATATACGTCGCAAAACTTCTTAAAAGCTTTCTGCAATCTGTCGGCTTCGGTTGTTAGCTAAGCAATCTGCTATTTATACAACGACCTAATAAAATCGAGACCGTTTGGAGACATTACGATATTTTGTGTGTCTCATAAAAACTAGTTTGGAGACAGTAAGATCGCTTGTGTGTCTCATACAAACTAGTTTGTAGATGTCATTATCTAGTGCGTGTCTCTTACAAACCCTTCCTTCACCTCTGACAAGACGTGTATTAATCACAACTTGTGAATGTGTGGAATGCCAGGACTACCACCGTGGTTCGGATCCCACGTTAAACTGTAGGTCCTCCAATTCATCTCACAATCACTCTACCATTACACATTAGCGTAAGTGCGTAATAACCGAACGGGTAGTAAGACGCGGTGATAATAATAATTAAATATGTTTCTCTTTGTACTATTTCTGTAATTTCCATACATATTACTTATAACGTGTGAGGCCTTTTAACTTTTGAGCTTACACACGAATTTTTTAAATACTTAAAAGAGATTATTTTAATAAATTTTAATATAGTTTTGTTCAATACCTTAGCTCAGTTGGTAGCGTGTCTATCTATTGAACCAAGGGTCCCGAGTTCGATTCCCAACATGGCCGAAAAATGTATCCTAGGTTAATTGAGGGGTTACCCTTTCACAGTGATGAATTAGTGGTTGGGGGTTGGTTGTTGTGTTTGTACTATAATATATAAGTTATATAATTATATAAGTCATGTGCTGATATAAACAGTTGGTTCAAAAGCGCACGTTAAATACCCCAATTTATTTTTTTTAATTGAATAAACTGGCTGCAGTAGCTCCACAGTGTCAATCAAGTGGGCCGGTTAGAATGGTAGAACAGATTATACTGTGAGTTCGTGTGTGAGTGTGTGAGTGCGTGCCTCGCCATGCCATTTGTAGCGTGACCTTGACCCCATCACACCCCAGGAGAGTTCGCAACAAGCGCGTGCGGGTCAATTTGAACATATCGCGCTAAAAAAAGGGCACAACTTACATTATTTAAAATTCTAATTTAAGATGTAATTGAAATGATCGCGAGTTAAGGCTCATATTTATGACGTTTTTTTAAAACATTTGTTTGCACAATAAAGAAAATGCTTTTAAATCTCTATATAGCGGACTTTATCCGGGATCAAAAGATTGTCCGTTATTCAGAAGTGTGCATTAAGGGAGATTTCATTGCATTTATTAAGTAAAAAATAGAATTTAACTCTAAATTATTTTGTATTTTATTCAGATCCCACTCTATGAAGAGCTAGATTGATTATCAATAAAAATATATTACTGAGGTTTTACTAACGTAGAAAACTTCACTTTTAGCAACATAAGCTATTAGCCGCTTCGGTGGCCGCATAGTCTAAGGTACTATTATCGCAGTTGACTAGATTGTAGATGACGGGGAGATCGAGGTTCGAATATAAGTCGGGTGTACTGAGGGGTATTTTTTTTCAAAATGGTTTTTCGACTCTCACTCCATGCAAATGCGGATACACTTCCTTTAATATAACCTCCCTAATCCCTAAAAACATTAGCGTAATTATTACATAAGCGTATAACACGAACGGGTAGTAAGACGCGATGCTAATAATATATCAGTGTAATTAGTAGCCTACATAAGCGTATAGCCTGAACAGACAGCAGGACGCGGTGATATATATAAAAAAAAAGTCTGAGCAATATAATAGTTAAATCAATGTTAGGTCATATCTACAACTGACAACTGTTTACTGACAAACAACGATCCAAACATCATACTGACAAACAACAGTGAGCCCATAGCGCGGGATTCGAACCTCGATCTCCTCGTCATCAACAGTCTAGTCTACTGCGAGAGTAGCGCCTTAGACCATGCGGCCACCGAGCCGGGTGATGTTTAACTAAAGGAAAGAGAGGGAAGAAAGGATAGTATCTGGGCACACATTGATTAAGGGTGGGGGGGGGATGTCACCACTTAATTTTGATTTATTTATCTCTTTTTATATTACTTTTCTGTGAGGTTTTTTTTTCAGGATATTTTTGCACCCCATAATTACGATTATTTTGCGTCACGTGAAGGGTGCGGTTTATTTACTCGTATAGTATACAGTTCACAATTTTTTAAGTCTAGTTTAAGTGTGCGTGATGCCCTGGTTGCATCTTACTAAGCTGACAAGGGGCAGGATGGCTTATGATGGAAACACCCGAGTATAGAGGTTTATAAAACAATCTGTTGTACCAAAACAACACACATCCGGTCGTGGAGCAAAACCTCTGGATTCATCCGTGCGGGAGAACCCCGTCCCTCGTGAATTGGTTTTATGTATCGATTTGATTTTTACGATAGATTGGCTCTGGGGGACCGCATTTGTAGAGAGATAGCTTTCAGTTGCAAGTATAGTAGGAACACCATTGGGAGAACCTTATCTACCCGTCACCAGTGGTGCAGTGAGGACCTGGTGGTGCAAGGGTAGCTCTATAATATCGGACCAAGCGCCGCTGAGGTACTTCCAAGTTGCAAACTGACGAGAATATGCCTATGTTGTTCTTTTAGCACCGCGTCTTACTACCCGTTCGGGTTAAACGCACTAACGCTAATGTGTAACGGTAGGGTGATTGTGAGATGAAATGGAGGACCTACAGTTTAACGTGGGATCCGAACCACGGTGGAGGCCTGGCATTCCTCACATTCACAAGTTGTGATTAATACACGTCTTGTCAGAGGTGAAGGAAGGGTTTGGCAATCAGATATATCTGTGCCGGGACCGAGGATTGAACCCCGGACCCCCAGCACAGAAGTCTGATACCTTACCCCTAGACCATCAGGTCACCTAATTACACTAATGAACTAGACACGAGGCAGGTTACATTTAAAAGAAGTGTACCCGCATTTGCGTGGAGGGAGAGTGGAAAAATAACCTCATTACACTCAACCAGGATTCGAACCCCCAACCTTCGTGTCATTGGTAGGCCATTTTGTTGAGAGAGTGATGCCTTAGACCGTGCGGCCACCGAAGCGGGTTACACTTTCTTACCACACGTATTACATCAGAACACGACTTACAAAGCTAAACTAGCTTAGGTCACTCAGATCTAGCGCTTATATTTTTACTCATTGAATAGTATAGAGCGCCCGATGCCTTAGCTTAGTCGGTAGCGTGTCTGTCTTTTTTAGCCATGGGTCCCGGGTTTGAATCCTGTCAAGGCTGAACAATTTATCATTTGTGAACTTTGAGATTCTAGATTTAAGTTAGTTTTTAAGTTTCGTGCTGATATAATCAGTTATTTCAGAAAGGCAAGTTAAATACCTCTAATTATAATAATAATAATAATAATAAAAATAATAAAAATAATGGTAGTACAAACTTGTATTCATAAGTAAATCTCATCAGCACCGCCTAGAATCGATGCCAGGGCTCCTTAGATCTGTGCTCTACAGTGAAACCACCTAGAAACGGGGGTTGGCCTTTAAATTGTTCTGTTCATTAAATGCTTTGTAAAGTCTCAATTATATTAAGCGATTTTACTCGTAACTCGTCTGGCGAATTCCCCCGCAGCGAGTAAATTCGTTCGGCTTAATTAAACGGGAAAGTCAATTGGCCAACTATTTTACCCTCCCGTCCGACAAACATAGAAGTTAAAATTGTCCCACTTTTATCGCTACTCGAAAGGTAAGTTCCGATTTTAATAGGAAAGGGCCTTTATCTGACAGCTAGTAAATCTATTACAGTAGCACCGTGGCTTCTTTGGTGCTGACTGACAGTTCACAGCTGACAGCTGACAGTCAACAGTTAGGTATATACCTAAATTTTGACTGTCAGAAGTGATAGATGCTAAATACATGTTTTTGCAGATCATATGGTTCGGCGTAGGGATACATAATTTGGTCTGGTAACTTTTAAAAGCCGTCAGCTCTCAGCTGTGAGCTGTCACTCAGCACCAAAGAAGCCATGGGGCTACTGTAGATCTACTGTCACGTGTTAATACGTCAAGTCATGAGATCAACAGCTGTCACATTTAATAGATATGATCAACACTTGTAAAATAACAATAATAATTTAGGAAAATGTTATCAATGTTGGCCATAAAAAAATATACGTTTTTATTTTCTAAAAGTTTCTTCTTACCAAAATTCTATGGTAGTAAATTCACTGTATGGAGTTTTTCATTTTCATTTATTAGAGGTATTTAACGTGCTCTTTCTGAACCGACTGATCATTTATATAAGCACACGAAAATTTCTATGAGCGAGATCAAAAGGGCCTACCAATTTTGCCTGGAAAGGTATGTTAACATTTCTAGGGTTATTTTACATGTCAACAATCGACAAGGGACCGACGGATTTACCGCTTCTCCGAAGGAGGCTGTGCTACGGATTTTTATCGGTCAAGAAAATTCCGTTGACTTCGGCTGGGTTTGAACCCATGAACATCGGGGTCCAGAGGCGAGCACTTAATCTCAAGACCATCCAAAGTCGACAATATTCATCATCAATTCAGTCCAGTAATAATCTGTCTAAGTGCATATAACTCAAACAAGTAGTAAAACACGGCACTAAAAAAAACCCCGCCATAAGTCAGAATATTTCCCCGCTCATTTTTCGGTGTTCTCGCGTTTTTTAAGGGATCACTCTCGTATTGTCGGCTACGGGGAGGTTGGAGTTCGAATTCCGGCTGGTTATAGGCTACTCAGGTTAATTGTTTTACTAAATGGTTTCCCAGCACAATCCCTAAAAAAAAGTGTGTCCATTTCCTCTAAATTCTTTCTTTCGGGTCCCTATCCCATTTGTGTGGATAGCCCGGTAGGTAAATAAGATGCGATGAGCACACACAAAAACTTGTTTTAACATAACAATGTGTTAAAGAAGGGTAAATAAAATATTTATGTTATTACTATTGTTAGATCGTTTGCCTCGTCTTATGACGTAATTAAATAACTGTGTGTACAAGATCCTACATATTTGTGTAATGATATGATGACGTCACTTCCTTCCGCCATCCATCATGGCGCCTATCTATATTAACATACGCTGTTTACTCTAGTAATTGTTATGCAAAGCACTCACCGATAATTCCGAAATAATATTCTCTGCCATCAGATTCTAACATACTCTTCCGTCCTTGTGTCTAAGAGGACTAGAAGAAAAAAACCTCAAGTTGGGATGAAAATAACACAAGTTAAAGGCCAGTGTTTTTGCAGTTTTTAATCAAAACTTTTTTTTTAGTCAGAATAATTAAATACATAATTCTCTAGTAGAAACATAAGAGTTTAATTTTCTTCACGTGGTGATATCAACATTTGTTGAATATCTGTTGAGGGTGTTCTGAATTCAATGACAACTTTTTCTCTTCATTTAAAAAGTTTGTCATGTAATACCGGTCATGACAACTGAAGTAGTGAAGATTTTTTTTAACACCGCGTCTTACTAACCGTTCGGTTTATACGCTTATGTATTAATTACGCTAATGGTTTTTTTTTGGGATAAAGAAGGTTATATTTAGAGAAAGTATATCCGCATTTGCTTGGAGGGAGAGAGTGGAAATCCATTTTTAAATAATCACTCTCAATACACCCGACCAAGATTCGAACCTTGATATCCCAGTGATTGGTGGTCTAGTCTACTGCGACAGTAGCGCCTTAGACCATGCGGTCACCGAAGCGGGTGCTATCAGATCCTTAAACTAATTCAGACAAACCTTCACCGGTCAGCACGTCACTGTCGGTATACTGAGAAAACATGCTAATTATATAATATTGCTATCTAACATGTTAATTATGTAATATTGCTATCTAACATGCTAATTATGTAATATTGCTATATAACCAGTTAGCCCTATTGTGATATAAATAGCCTTCAGCATCTACTATGTTTATGTATCTATTTTAGGCAAGGGCGCCCGCACGATTTTTCTCCAGGGGAAGGGGGTGAGAGGGGAAATGGGGGGGGGCTTAACCCCCAGTACGACAGGGGGCTCTCCACGGGAAAATTTACTAAATTGAAACCTCAAAAAGACACTTTTTAATGTAATCCCTGTCTCCTGAAAATAAGATACAACAAAATAAAAATTATTCAAATTTATCCAAATTATTGGGTGGGCACTTGACCTTGATGATTTGAATGCTGTTGGAATTGTTCGCGCATGCGCTAAACTATCAACCCTAAAGTCATCAGGTGGTGGGCGCTAGTAATTAGTTTATTAGTTATATTCTCTATGATTGTTGGCTGGGGGTACTGTTTGAGCGCTAGTGTTGGGTGGGATTAGCCTACTTGTAATATTTATACAACCTCAGAATGAATAAACACTATTTCACTAGGGTGTTTAGGTCTTGATAACATCCATCAAAAGTGACAGATGAAGATCTAATACCTTAGAGTAGATCTAGTAACTGTTTTAGCTGTCAGATAAGGCCCTTCCTGTGGTAATTGGACTGTATAAAGTTGATGTGTGCGCCAGTAGTAAGATATTGTTCCCCAATGTTGTGCTCTAGTTTGCTTGGGCCCCATGGGGGGCAGAAGAAATGAGATGAGAATAACTCACAAAACGCATCAATCACTGTCTAGTGCCAGGTATGGAGGGAGATCTTCAACTAGCACGTGGAGGAAGAACTACCAGCAATACATGCGTGCTAAGTTGAGAGTAGGTATGTATATCTCGAGTATGTCATCACTGTATAGTGCCAGGTATGGAGATCTTCAACTAGCACGTGGAGGAAGAACTATCAGCAATACATGCGTGCTAAGTTGAGAGTAGGTTTGTATATCTCGAGTATCTCATCACTGTCTAGTGCCAGGTATGGAGATCTTCAACTAGCACGTGGAGGAAGAACTATCAGCAATACATGCGTGCTAAGTTGAGAGTAGGTTTGTATATCTCGAGTATCTCATCACTGTCTAGTGCCAGGTATGGAGATCTTCAACTAGCACGTGGAGGAAGAACTACCAGCAATACATGCGTGCTAAGTTGAGAGTAGGTATGTATATCTCGAGTATCTCATCACTGTCTAGTGCCAGGTATGGAGATCTTCAACTAGCACATGGAGGAAGAACTATCAGCAATACATGCGTTGCTAAGTTGAGAGTAGGTTTGTATATCTCGAGTATCTCATCACTGTCTAGTGCCAGGTATGGAGATCTTCAACTAGCACGTGGAGGCAGAACTACCAGCAATACATGCGTGCTAAGTTGAGAGTAGGTATGTATATCTCGAGTATGTCATCACTGTCTAGTGCCAGGTATGGAGATCTTCAACTAGCACGTGGAGGCAGAACTATCAGCAATACATGCGTGCTAAGTTGAGAGTAGGGACAAATAAAAGTCCAGATATATTCTAATATCGAGGTAGAACATTTTCACTAGTCCAATACTATACATCTAATAGGTAATAGCATATATTTTTATCATGTGTGTCAATACGAAAAACCACCAACGTCGGTGGCCGCATGATCTAAG
The DNA here is from genome assembly GCA_902155825.1 of Timema genevievae. Taxonomy (NCBI): domain Eukaryota; kingdom Metazoa; phylum Arthropoda; class Insecta; order Phasmatodea; family Timematidae; genus Timema; species Timema genevievae. The sequence continues at coordinate 2,843 of CABFWO010006811.1, read as the reverse complement.
GCGCTACTCTCACAGTTTTATTTATTTGCTATCATGTTTAGATATATTATGCGTTGTGTGTGAGTGGAATGATATTGCATTTCTTCTTTTTCTCTCTTTCGTTTATTTAGTTCTACCTTCCTCATTAATTTTATTTTAATATGATCTAAATTTACAATTATATATGTGGGCAATATTTTTTATTATTATTAGGGCCTAATATTTTTTTGTATAGGAATCATAAATTAGTTCTTAGCACATAAGTATTAAATCTAGATTCTCATTTACTAAAGGTTTAAGTGCAAGAAAAGGCGCTGGCCTTAACTTCACCCAAATAAAGACGTTATTAGTATTTATTATTATTATTGACTAGACTGCCGAAGACGGGGAGATCGAGGTTCGAATCTGGTCGGGTGTACTGAGGGTGGTTTTTCCAAAATTATTTTCCAATCTCCCTCCACGCAAATTACGAGTATTCTTTCTTTAAATATAACCTTCCTAATCGCTAAAAACCATTAGAGTAACTAGCGTATAAACCTAACAGGTAGTAAGACGCTGTGATAAAAAAAACCACGAGCAACCACTCTCAACTTATCCAAGCTGTACTTGAAGAAATTCCCTTTCTTCCACTTCCCCTCTCGCAGCCGCTGGAAACGCACCGCCCTCTTGAAATTGCCTATTTGCGGACCGCAAGGGACTGCCTGCTTGCTGCTACCGTTGAACATCAAAACACAGGGGGCTAAAAAACAATCGTCACACAAATATATTATTTATCTAGAGCGAGACCTCTTCAGGATGGCTACACATTTACACTCACTAATCTTTATTTTAGGTGACCTGGCGGTCTAGGGGTAAGGTGTCAGACTTCTGTGCTGGAGGTCCGGGGTTCAATCCTCGGTCCCGGCACAGATTTATCTGATTGCCAAATCCTTCCTTCACCTCTGACAAGACGTGTATTAATCACAACTTGTGAATGTGAGGAATGCCAGGCCTCCACCGTGGTTCGGATCCCACGTTAAACTGTAGGTCCTCCATTTCATCTCACAATCACCCTACCATTACACATTAGCGTAAGTGCGTATAACCCGAACGGGTAGTAAGACGCGGTGCTAACAATAATAATAATCTTTATTTTAGCAAGGCGTCTTACTACCCGTTCGGGTTATACGCTAATGTTTCTAGGAATTAGGAAGGTTATATTTAGAGGAAGTGTACCTCCATTTTTGTGTAGGAAGGGGGAAAACAATTTTAGAAAAAACCTCAGTACACCTGACCAAGATTCGAACCTCGATCTCCCCGTCATCGGCATTCTAGTCTACTGCGAGATTAGCGCCTTAGACCATACGGTCACCGGAGCGGTACACTCACTTATCTAATAATATAAGACGAGAACGGTGAATTTAATGAAACGCGCCAAAATTTGCCTGGAAGAAGAAGAAAAAAGTTCATCCAATAGGGATTTGAACCCTGGTCTCCGGAATCAAAGCTAAGTGCAATACCGCTGAGCTAACTCTTCCACTATTATAATTTGTACATCCCTGGCGCTAAGTGTTTGAAGTGGTCAACCATTAGTCTAGGGAAAATATCCAGGAGCTTGGGCTGAATGTGATGTATTAGTCGTGCTATGTTTAGGTTAATTCAGTTTGTAAGTCGTGGACTGATGTCATCTGTGGTTAGAAATTACACATTAAACACACATACCAACCGAGATAAATTTATTTATTCTAGGTATTTAACGTGCACTTTCTGAACCGACTGATTATAACAGCACACGAGAATTTCTATGAGCGAGAGAGAAAGGACGTACCAATTTTAACGGGAAAGGTATTTTCACAAACCTTCCAGGATTATTTTATCTGCCACAGCTACAAAACTAAGAGAGATAACTGTTTGAGCCGACCGAGACTTGAATCAATAAATTGTCCAGGGAGAATGAGTTCAAACTTTCCTGCGTCACAGGGGAAATATACCTACAGATCTCATAGGAAGAGGCTTTCAGAAAATATAAACTATGTTTGCGATCAACTTGATAACTTAACGCTCTATATGGAGTACTCCCCGAACACCATTGTCTATTTGACTAGGTGTAGTTCTCGTCTTTCACTCTTCATATCAGCTCGAGATTGTAAACCCGAACAAAAGATGACGTCTCTTCAGAGAGCTGATAAAGCGAGGCTCGAAGTAGGGAAATCCCCCCTGAAGAACCGGCCATTCACATCAATAATTCCAGCGATGGAAACATTTTGACGGGATATACGTAGTAGAGGTCTGGGAGGATGTAAGTCACAAGGCGAACATTCGTCTGGAATAAAACAACTTGCTTGGAGAGAGGATATAAAACCACAGTGTTGGGAGGGTTATGAATTAAACTGGAGTCAAACCAAAAGGTACCTGGTACCGAAACGGATAGGCCATCACACATTTACATTCACCCCGTGACGATATGAACTAATTAGCATTATTATTATTATTATTCTTAGAGGTATTTAACATGCACTTAAATAAGCTAACTTAAATCTAGACCCAACATCGGCCGTTAATTCATCACTGTGAAAGGGGAATCCCACACTTGACCAATTATACATTTTTCGTCCATTCCGGTAATTACCCCTGATAGAAAGGCTACCAGTGATCGCCAGACTTACAGCGGGTCTGTCTGTCTGTCCGTACATCGTCATAGTTCATGTATACTACACCCAATATCACCTCTGAGGGAGCTCCAGGCCTTATGGAGTAACACTTTATTTTAGGTATCTCAGTTAACTGTTGCCAAATCTACTCGCTCTCAGTTATGTCTGAAGGTGGTGTGTTGGGGTAAGAAGGAGCTACTGGCCAAATCTCCTCGCTCTCAGTTATGTCTGAAG
>CABFWO010006810.1:0-31120 GCA_902155825.1 Timema genevievae | reverse complement strand
GCCTATTCTCCTTGTGTGCAAAAATGTGTGTGCCTTGATTATTTTTTATCATTAAAATTAAATTTAAATTTGCTGATTATGATTTGACTTTGTCTAATGAAAGGCTCAGTAGGCCTATTTAATCATAAATGTGAAATCATATTTTAATTATCTAACATGTACCGGTATATTTGCTATTTATTCATGTGATTTGTTTTTGTTAAATGACAGGTTCACTTGTCCTAACAATAACAATATAAAATAATAATTAAACAACTTTTACATTTGAAAAGTTTTTATTTAAATGTTATTAAAACAAAACTATATTGGACATTATAAAACTAGTAAAAGTAACTTTTTTTTTGCTTTAAGGGTCATTTTACTTTATACACTTATTAAATTTTAAAACAAAAATAATCGGCATCGGTGATCGGCCTAATCGGCAACAAATGATCGGCATCGAACTAATCGGCAAAATAGCTGATCGGCCCAGTTCTAATTGTGGCCAAAGTGAAGATCATTTTATTTACCCCAAATCAAAGCCTCTATCAGGGTTCACTTTGATCTAAGAAGTGGATTTCACACACCCTTATACACCTTATTTTTACATTCATTATTGTTTCCAGCCTGTGGCCTGGGTCAGTTTTTTATTCAAGCTATATATATATATATTTCTACAACCGGTTTGCTAGGCCTGTCATGGCTTCATATGCAATATAATCTAACTTAAGACTAGGACAGGCACAACATCCAGTCCCCTGCCATTACTTCATCACTGTGAAAGGGTAAATCCTCATTTCAACAATGATAAATTTTTCAGCCATGCCGGTAATCGAACCGGGCACTCTTAGCTCAGTAGAAAGACACGCTACGAACTGCGCTAAGGTGTCGGATCACCTTTACACATAAACTTTAATTTATTTATTTAAAAAATAAAATAGGCATGTTTTCAATGGCTTTTAAAAAAAGGATAGTTGCTGATTTTTATTCTATATCTTTTCATACCTAAGTTGAGGACGGCCAAAGCTAGAAATTGAATATAACTTTGGGCTTTGGTCATTTTAAAACATCCAATCCTAGGACTGTGCAAAAAAGTTGTCCATTGGCTGTTTTCGGGCTTTGCGCCTAACATATATATTTAAGGTTATTCATTTACCTCGGGCCAGATTGACATCCTTCCTATTGAGAACCACTGGTCTACACTAATAAATTAAAGTAGAAAGTAAATATATAAAAGTTTACCAAGTAAGCTCTTTGCCCTTCGTATGGTGTGATGACACCAATCTGCTCAGGCTTCACCCCACAGCGTAGGAACCTAGTTGTCAACTTCTCCACATTAGCAGCCTCTGTGCGGTTGAGGTACGACGTACCAGACCCTGCAATCTCCTCTTGCCCTTGAGTCACGTAGAAGAACATGGGCTTGTCAGGCTGGGGCCACGGAAACTCAATCTTTGACAACTTGCGCTCCTCTGAAACATGACACTTATTTTAGCTACCTGAGCTACTTTACAAAATCGCAGACAGTTTAGAAAAGCACTAATGTTAAGAGTATTACTAGAAAAGTCAATTATGTTTCAAGATATATATAAGAGAAAGGAACTTATTTAGCCACAGTCATTTGCCAATATAGATACTGATGAAAGGGTCACTCAAAATACATAAGAATTAATTTTAATTCAAAGGTTCCAACTAAGAAAAATTTAAAAAAACATTTAAATATTGATATTTAAGGAAAAACCCCTTGCACTTTTTGAGGTATATTTAGGAAGTTGTGTTGCGAGTATCACACTCCTTCCTGATGAGTTCCCTGAATTGAAATATAGATCAAGGGATTGGGAACTGAGGTAGCAACCGATATTCCTCAAGAGGCAGCCATTACTTCTTTGTTGGTAGCAAGAGAAAGTGTGAGCTGTGATGTTTTTTTCAATGTAAAAGCTATATTGTATTCATTACCTTTTATATGTCCCTAATCCTCTTTCCTATACTTTCTTAAATATATATAAATGAATGTTTATGTATTGTAGTATCATGGAATCTAAAGGATACACCAATTCATAAACTCGTCTTATATGAAACCCACACAATGTATAGCTTCACCTGCGCAGACACCGTTCTGTAGTGATCCCTCATAGAAGAAGTTTGAAGGAAACCTCGAGAGCTCTGGGTGCATTCGGTACTGCACCTCCAGGCGGAAAGGTCTTATCCCCAGGACCACTAGACGTTCGAACAGTGACTGAGAGAGACCTGCGCGTGCGGCCTTCTTGCACATCACGACTGGCCCCAGCTGGCAGTGATCGCCCACCAGGATCAGCTGTAAAAATATTTCTTAGCTAATCACTATAATTCAACTTTTGTTGCACATTATTTTAAGCGATACCTAGAAAGTATATATATATATATATATATATATATTTTAGCACCGCGTCTTACTACCTGTTCGGGTTATACGCTTAAGTACTAATTACACTAATGGATTAGGAATTGGGAAGGTTGAATAGAGGAAGTGAACCCGCATTTGCGTGGAGGGAGAGTGGAAAACCATTTAGGAAAAACCACCCCCAGTTCACCCGACCGAGATTCGAACCTTGACCTCCCCGTCCTCGGCAGTCGGGCTCAACACGACTAGCGCGTTAGCCAACTACGCCACCGAGGCGGGTACCTAGAAAGTAGAAACACCAAAATTTCATAAGTAGTGTTTTTACAAACTTTTACTAGCACATTAAAATGGATATAAAAATATTTTTAAAGTTCATTATGCCATTTTTAAATGTATTTCAAACAAAAGTAAACAAAATTTGATATTATTGTGAAATTTACAATGCCTTTTATTTATAAATAATCAACAGCAAGTAGAAATACTGCAATAGTGATTTATTAAAATTAGGGTTGGGCCAATCAATCCGAGCCGAAGCCAATTATTTGTTTTATTTTTCTTACAATATTACAAAACTAGTATAAAAAAACTTATTTTTTAACAGAGACCCCCTACACAATTTTTTGTTGATTAAATTCTTAGAAAAATATTAATAAATATAATAAAAGACTTAAATATGTAACAACTATTTGAAAAAATAAAAATGGGAGGGCCATGTATAAGGTAGGTTAGTCTTTGGATCACTTTGATATAAACCTAAAACGCTAAAATGCGAGCATAAATTATTTCTATATTATTTGTTTTTTCAAGATGTTCCTCCTTTTCCTTCTTTTTTTGGTTTCCTCTTTTAGGAAGTTGTATTGCGCCTGTCCCACTCCCTCCTGACAAATTCAGATAAAATAAAACCTAAGTTGGAGAAATGGGTGTCAATGGTCGATTTTATTCAAGGGGCAGCCATTACCTCCTTGTCCAATGCCAGCAATGTAAAGTATGAACTGTGTTCTTCTTTTTGTTGTGAAAAGCCATATTTTATTCGTTCCTTTTAAATTTCTAGCTCCTCTTTCCTGTACCTTCTTCCCAATATAATACAATCACCTCAAATGTTTGAAATTTGTTACTATTAATTATCTAAGGGTTTGATTATAGGCTGCACTAATATTTTATAAAGCTTTTTTGGATAGATACTATGATCTATATTCATGTCAATATATCATTTTTAGCACAGTTTTTTTACTACAAGTTGGGGTTATATGCTTATTTTAATTAGTATAATGTGATAAGAATGAGGAAAGTTAAATTTAGAGAAAGTGTTTCTGTATTTGTGTGGAGGCAGAATGGAAAACCATCTAAGAAAAACCACCCTCTGTAAACCTGACCAGAATCAAACCCCAATCTCCCTGTAATCGGCAGTCCAGTTTATTGCGAGATTGATGCCTTAGATCATGCGGCCACCAAAGCAGGTAGCATGGTAGCTACTCCTAAATCCCATTATCTTAACCCTATTCCCAACTCCTAAAGTTTATGATACGGCGCAATATTTCACCTGCTTTGCTCCGAGAACCACGGGCACCATACACTCGGGCTCTGTGGCTTGCATGCTCTCGTCAATGAGGATAGAGTGGAACTTGAGACGTTGCAGCCTGGGGTCCCCTGCACCCACACAAGTGCAGCAAATAACATCCGCGGCTTCAAGAAGTTCCTTCTCCGACGACTTCTTTAGCATGCGGTAACGCTTTTCGTCCACAGATGACAGCTCGCCAGTCTCGTCCTTCAGCTGCTGAAGCTTCTGGAGCTCAGTGTTACTGCATTAAAAAAAAAAAAATAATGTTGTAGTTATTGTTAGTACGTGTGTGCAAAATCAACTTTTTAGTTCAAAGCAAATTCAAATCGAATTTTAAAATATTCTCAAATCTGAATCAAAGTTTGATTTTTTTTTGTTATTTTATAGTTTAAAAAATTATCATAATTAGATTGTTATTGCTTTATCTTTAATGCTCTAAAATTAATTCGGAAGTGTTTTATTGCAAACATATTTGTTATATTTTGTTTTATTCTTACAGATCAAGCTTTTATCACAACATAGGATTCAATTACTTCAGAATTTTTCATGTGCATATTAATTTTTTAATAGCTCAAAATAATAATAAATGACCATAAATTTAGTATTTTGTCTGTCGATATCTTTAGTGGTGATGCTTCATAAAATGTCAAATCCAGAATATTTTTCGAGGCCAAGTCAAAGTTTCGAAGCTTTGCACACGACTAAATTAATATATTAAGATTGATTCTCCATTCGGAATAGAATACCTATACTTTACAAACAAAATTAAAAAGATGCTTGAAAAACAATTTTAACCAGTTTAAAAATAAATAAATAAATAATAGCTAATTTTTCAAAGAATTTATTTTGAGTTTTAGCTAATGTATTTTGAGCTGTAGCATTTGATAAAACAATTTTTGCTAAGGGTGCGGGAAGCTTTGAATATTTGTTTGCTTCAACTGAAGATTTGACAGTAAAATTCTGGATTCGACAATTATTTAAAAAAAATGCGATGTCCATCACAATTTAGTGTTAGTGTAAAATATTTGACATAATTATACTACATTTTGTGATAGTAACTTAATTTATCATTTTAATACAAAATATTATATTAATTACGTTTGGAATACAGCTTTTGTAAATGATATAGTGATACCTAAATTAACATAGTTATGCAAAATATAATATTTTTATTTTCTATCTAACACTAACCATTGCAAATACCACAATGTACCTGAAGTATGTCAATATATTTTTAACATAATGAATTAGTGCCTAATGGCTTATGTATAACAATACAGCGTAGAAACATTGTACAATAATTTAAAGTATGGGTAGGCGAAGGCCACTTTTTAAATGCGAAGCGAATCTTGAAATCTGCGAAAAAAAAGTCAAGGCGACCTAAGATCTTTGTTGTTGTCACTTGATGCTACTTTTAATTTTTATATTAATTATTTTTCTAGATCTTGTCAGTAACAGGGGCCAGGAAAATTTCCTTATTTGTTACCTAAGGACTATATTAATAATTAATGCACACAGGCTTACTGATAAGCTTAGTAACTTATCTATTACGTTTTAAATTTTACTAACATCGTGGAGTTGATATTATTTTGCAAACTTTACATATGCATGTCTTTTTATCTGCATTTCTCTGATAATAATTATAAATTAAGTTCAGTTTTCGTTTCCTACTTTCCGTATCAGCCATTTTGAATAATAAAGAAAATGCGAAGAAGCTATGAAAGACTTCTGTGTCAAACTGCACTTGTAAATATGTCAAAGATAATTCCAAAGAGATAGAATATATAGGACCAAACATTAGACGTGAGCTGCAATGGTATCACAACTTAAGCACTTTCTCCGTTTCATACCGGTGACCATGGTGCTATTTCTTTATAGGTATTTATGTTTCAAAATAATGTTGGCGATAGTGAATATATTATATTAACATTTACTTAACAATTTTTGATCCATGCTTACGTAGTGTTAGCTAAATTACTAGTCGGTGTTAAAACTCTGTTTAGTAACGGTTTTAAAATGATCAAATATTGAATAATGTATTGTTTAGTAAGATAAAATTAAATTGTTTGATAATTTATCAAATTTTTATCCTTCATTCGAAATTTTTCGAATATGTGAAGGTTATTGTAGATGTCGAAGGAGATTTGACCTTTGACTTCAACTTTTAATTGTAAAGAAAGCCAAGTTGGTTAGGTCTAGATAGAAACAAACACACGTCTCTTTTCATTTCTTCCTACACTTTTACACTTCTCTCTTCATTTCTTCCTACACTTTTACACTTCTCTCTTCATTTCTTCATACACTTTTACACTTCTCTCTTCATTTCTTCCTACACTTTTACACTTCTCTCTTCATTTATTCCTACACTTTTATTCTTCCCACTTCCACAGTACAGTTAAAGCTTGGATTGCGAGTAACTTGGTTTGCGAGCGTTTTGTAAGACGAGCAAAAATTTTCAATAAATTTTAACTTGATAAACGAGCGATATCTTGCAATACTAGTAGTACTACGGTTACGCTTTGTCTGCCGAACAGTGTCATTGGATAGGTTCTTTGTTAAAGTCGCACAGAAAAAAAATATTCCAGTGCGCTAACAAAGAGCAGTGATTTCGTTAGTGACAGTGAAAGTCGACCTAAACAATAACACACCTCCTCCTCTCCTCTATCTCGTCTACCTCACACCATCCACGATTAAATTTAATAAATAAATTTGATTACAGTACAGTTACATTTAAATAACGAAAATAAAAAAGGTATTAATCATTTTTAGGTTAAATATTTTTGGGTTGTGGGACGAATCATCTGAGTTTACATTATTTCTTATGGGGGAAATTCACTTTGATATACGAATGCTTTGTATTACGAACACGTTTACGAAACGAATTATGCTCGCAAACCAAGGCTTTACTGTATATTATTTTGTATTTTCAGAAATATTCCTTTTTCATACGAAGAGACAAATTTAAAAACCCACACAACACAAAGAAAGATATGTTATATGCTAATGTATCTTTCTGTGTGTTTTGTGTGTACTGTGGAAGTGTAAAAGCATAAGACGAAATGGAGAAAAATGTATGTTTCTAGCTAGGCCTGACCTAAGTATCCTTTCAGGTTGGCTTCCTATACTATCACTAGCATTAAATGATTGTACAGTGTTTCTACACTGTGTTATTACACAATATATTTAATATTTTTAATAATAATTCTTGTTAGGTAAAGTAAATGCTTATTAATCATAACCATATTAGCATTTTTAACACATTCACATTCCCTATAATACATAACAAATGTGTTAACATTGAGGACTGAAGATATATATTTAAGTATTTTATAATCACCACAACAAATACTTCTTAGCTTTGATGGCTTTTGGGAACGAGCAAAAAAAATTTTTTTTTAATATTTAATATAATTTTAGCATATTTAATCAAGGGATATGATTTGATTCAATAATATTAGAAATTTACAAATAATATTTGCTTCAATTCAAGCTTCGACTTGAATTAAAAACACTTGCTTCACAGACATCTGGCAAATTATGTTGAATTTTTTTTAGTAAATGACTAAAATGTGCATTAATTGAATCGCATGTTGTAATAATAAAGTAATTTATCAATTTCAAACGAAATCTGTGCATTTTTAATACTAAACACGGATATTTAATAGCTAGTGTCTTAAGTATAAGAATGGAGAAAAGATGCGACTGAAGTGTAAGGAAGTATTATTGTATATTGTGTACTTAGTACCTATTATCACATATGCAACAGAAACATTGAAAGTGAATGTAAGAGAAACTAGGAAAATTGAGACTATGGAAGAAACAGGATTGGGGATGAAGTTGTTCATGCAAGTTGGATGGTACTAGGGGTAAATGAGATCAGAGGGTGAAACAAGGCTGAGATGCTCAAGGTCATGTAATAATGATGGAAAAGGAAAGCGTACAAAAGAGAATAAAAGAGATGAAGTATGTATTAAAAAGACTGCAAGAGTACCAAGAAAGAGAAGAGAGGAACAGCTAACATACTAAAGTGATCCAGCTACAAGTTGGAACCAGTTTTTGAGGTTGATTGGATTTTTTGATAACACAAAGTAATGTGATATAATTTGAGAATAAAAGTTGTAGGATGTAGTTATTATTTACTTTAGCCTTCATATTTACTTTGTACTTTTCAAGTTAATTTGAAAAAAATATCTTTGTACCTTCCTAATTGATAGCAAATTCTCGCACTAGACATCTATCAAGAAATAGTATCTGTTCCAACTGACCAGTCCATGCTGCGTATCTGGTTGTGCAAAGCTAGGAAGGAGACAGGAGAGTCTATTGCTTCCCTGGACTTGGCGCACAACCTCACCACCTTGAGCCCGGTGCGATGAATCTTCTCGGTGAGTTGATCCACCGCAATGTTTGACGGAGCACACACCAGCACCGACCCTCCAGAGTGGCGAACTAGATGGTACACTATAGTGGCAGACGTAACAGTTTTGCCCGTGCCAGGTGGCCCTTGGATCAGTGACAAGGGACGTTGGATGGCATGCTTCACGGCATATACCTGTAACAGCGCTTCAACATTTGAAACAGTTTCCATTGAACAGGGAACATTGATATAATGTAGGGATCTGCAACGTCCACGTTTTCTATTCAAAGCAAACTCGAATTGAATACATGACATATTCTTGAAGTCAAGTAGAAGTTTGAATACTTTTTGTTATTGGTTTTATGCTTGAAAAAACATTATCGGTATATTGTGGTTATTTATATAACTTAATTAACTAATGTTAGTGGAAAATTTATAAGACAATAGTTCATAATATTTTGTTTTATTCTGATAAATCAAGATATCACAACGTTATTCAATTAATTACTTCACATGTATTCACCTGAATATCAATTTGTAATTGATATAATAGCTAAAATGGCAATAATTGGTCATAAATTGAAAAATTTATCTGTCAAGATTTATTGACAAATTGTTGAAGCCTGAATTTTTTTTTCTAGGTGAGGTCAAAGCTGATATTTGTTTTTAAGGCAAGTCGAAGTTTCAAAGCTTTGCAGTAATATATGTAAAAAAGTATAAATATACAGACAGATAACTGGATGTGATGCAGAAAAAAAACCTTTTCTTATTTAGAACTGAGCATACAATTAATATTGAACAGGGATGGCACACTCAAATCCTTGAATTCTGAAGAATTTTCAAGGGTTAGAGACACATAAATTTGATTTTGGTTTTTTTTTTTTTTCAAATTTCAAATTGTTTTATAGCTTTAATATTGGTAGCTCAGCCTCATTATAACTATAAGATAAACTTGAAGACCAAACTCTAGACCATTAATTTAACACTTAACTGAATGTATGACTGTTTTAACTAAAACATGTTAAAATGTGTTAGTATTTTTAGTTTCTATAATTCCACTATAAATATATTTTATTTTTTATTCATCATTTTACCCAAGATTCGGATTTGTAAAAATAGCACATTCGAGCCAACTCTAGTATTTTACCTGAGATCGATTCAGATCAGGCAGGTTTGGAGCAGAGAAGTGTTTAGGCATATGCACTCTGAAGAGCACTTCCTCCACCTCATGGCCCAATAGTCGATGGTAGATGTAACCAGATACTGAAGAGTCATCCACTGCAAACTTACGCAAAGCCAGTTGCATCCTACAAGAAAAACAATATTTATAAAAAAAAAACATTTCTTAATGAAGAGGATGAAGTGTTATCTATTTTTGGCTTCATACAGTATTATTAGAAATAGAAATTTGTAAATTTCTTTGGTCAGTTATTTGCTTTTCCAAATTTCTCGAATTACTGAGATTCATTTTTAACTTACAAGATGACATCAAGATTTTTTTCCTCTCGTCTGATCGAGAGATTTTTGAGTCTTGCACATCCCTACTACAAATATATATTTTATGATTAATGAGCCCAGTTATTTGGATATACCCTTTGTTTATGTGTATATAGTCGTTAAATGTTCCTTATTTATTTATTTATTTAAGAAGGCTTTACTTATCATGCGTCCCGGTGAAAAAATTGTCTCTGTCATTCTGTCTACTCCAGAAAAAATTAAAGAGTATTTATAGTTCAAACAAAATAAAATCATCATTTTAATGACACTTTTGAATTCACTTCAAGGTGAATGAAAGTAGAGAACAACCATCCAAACCTCTCGATATAACAAACCACAACTTTCATTTATGCTGCCGTCTTTAATCCAAAACATCAAACTTTTGATATTCCACTCAAAACATATTTCATGATACAACTTCAAATTAAAAAAGTGGACTTCACACGCACTCAGTTCTACAACACGAATTGGATACAACGCAATCAGTGAAATAGATATAGTTTTTAATAACGATGTCCTTAAGGCTATTACATGAGTTCGGAAAGCGGGCATTTATTGCAATGCTCGTTCACAAATGCTTATAGACAAAGATCACATGCGCGTACATGTTAATTTATGTGACTACAAAAACTGATACCTTGTTTTTCTACTAATAGAGCTGTACATTGTAAATAGCCTATACAATTATTGGTTTCCTCTTGTAAAGTTTATTCTGATTTATATAATCAAAGCTTGTATTATTTTCGCATTCTTAAGTATATTATTTACTATTTTGACATTAACATGATGTAGATAACATATAACCAAAATGAACTAAAAATATGTCAAAATATGAACAAAAGCTGATTTTTTCATTTGTCTGGTTAGTATTTACTACCCCCTAACCTTTATTTTCCCATTTAACTAAAATTTAAAGCAGTACTATCTTGTTAATAAACAATGACATACCTGTCAAATGAAGTGGACTTCCAGATGAAGTCCACAACAAAGTGGGAGATGCACTCGGTGGGAGCCCCGCTGTTGTTCTTGAGCTCAATCCCTACCTCCTCCCCAAAATTGTCCGGGATCTTGATAACATGGCCGACACCAGACCAGGGTTTATGGAGTTCCCCGAGATATCGCAGCCGCAGTTCGTCGCCATGCATCAGCTTCATATCTGTAATACAGTGTTGGTACAATCCCTTAACAGTAGCCTTGGCTTATTCTTAGTTCTCTGAAATGATATTGAAGTTAACTAATCTAATTGATTCTTAACATGTTTATGCAAACATATGCTTGATGTATTAGTTTTAAATAGAGATGTTATGATTATAGTTTTCTATATTCCAATTCTAAATTTCAATCCTTTCTTAAGCATCCGACCTTATAATATTTTTTTTATCCATACACCCTATTATAGTGTGGTTGAAAATTAAAATAAAGAAATAAATCGGGCATATTTAATTTGCGCAAGATCACTAGAACAAAAAAGTCATGTCCTCAATAATTTGCCAGTATTAAAGCGAAATATTCATCCTCAATGATGTTGGAATAAAGTGATCGCCTCAGGACTCGATGTCCGTGGGTTCAAGCCCAGCCGAGGTTTGCGGAATTTTCTTGAGAAATGAAAACTTGTAGAACAGCTTCCTTTGGAAGGGAAGTAAAGCCGTCCCATGTCGGTTGTGGCATGTAAGGGAACTCTGGAAGTTATGTTAAAATACCTTTTCTGGCAAAATTGGTAGGCTTTTTTTACAATCGCTCATAGAAATTAATTGTGGAAGGTAACAGGGAACCACCACATTTCCTGAACTACCCTAGTAAATGGTATTTCTACCAGATGGTGCATGGTGCACTAACCTGCTGAAGGGCTGAGTGTGTGCCCGTCTCAGGATGAAGAGAGATCATATCAAACCAATTTTTGGGTTATTGACTTAAAAAGAAGAAAGTGAAATCGCAAAAGAACTAACATTGTTCACAATATTTTTTTTCTCCAAATAACAGTTTTGTTTAAATGCGAGAACTTTCATTCACTTAGATTTAAGAGCCAAGAATCCAGGGTATTAAGTTTGTCATCAGGTCAGTGTTCGAGTAATACAGCTTTAAACATATGAACATGAACATCAAATTTTCATTTAATCAAAGTATTGAGTATATGGGGTCATAACTAACATAAAACATGCAAATCTTCACCATTTTAAAGCTCTTGGTTCACGCTTTAAGTAAAATAAATAAAAACTCTATACAAATTACACTTTGAGCTACACTACTTAAATGCCATACGATAGAAGACTAATAAAAGGTAGGCTTGCTACCTTACAAGGTAAGCGAAGGGTATAACATTTGAGTTCAATGTCAATGAATGACAAATAATTATTTTTTAACAAAAATCACCTGCAATTTATGAACATACACGTATAGTTTGCAAGTATTTTTGAAATGCACCTTTATGAGTTTTATTACATACCTAATGTCATCTGAATCCTTTTGTAGAGGCCTAGTTAATTTTAAATGCTCTAAGATGAATAAGTGAAAATATGAATGAAAAAAGATATTATAAAAAAAATATTGTACATGAATAAAAAACAACTGTACATGAATAAAATACAAGTTATTAAAACTAAAAATATTAGTAAAATAATGAGTTAAAACAAAAATAGCTTTCTAAAGCACAAGTAACTTAAGTGGAAGAAAAATGGAGATTAGAAAAAATAAAATGAAAAAGGAACTGGTGTTAAAATTAGAAAATAGCAAACAACTCATCATGCACCCCCAACCATGTCACAGCTGCACAAGATCTCGTCTACTCCTTGTTTCTTCCGTTAAGTGGTGAATAATAAACAGTAATAGTACCAAAGGCAACAGGTAGAGGGCACCGCACGTGCTCACCTCCGTCTGTCTTGGCTAGTGTGAAGTAGGCTATGGTCTTCTTGTTGAGGCCGACATCCCAACGAACCTCGATATTCTCCTGAGTCTGAGACTCCTTCAGTTTCTTGTCATAGTCAGCCTCCAGTTTCACCAGAGGGCCAAAGATGTTCTGGTATTGGTAGCCGTCTTCATACCTACACCCAAGATTTCATTAGACAGAATGGGATTTTTAAAAATATATGAAAATGTTCACATGGCCTTAAAATAAGAATGACATTGAATTATAAATAGTAAATACTATAAAAAATGTTCAAAAAATTGAAATATTGTTCTTTAAAATTAAACTAACGCCTATAGTTAAAAACACATTATTTAAAAATAAGAACAATCAAATGAAAATATAATAGAAAAAATATTTAAAATGGTTTCAACACTCATGTCTTTAAAACTACACACAAAAAAAATCATAAAATTGAATCAATAAATCTCATGATATTAAAATAATTATATCAGTCTTGTGTGTCTGCAATTAAAATTTCACAAGTTTAAGTCTCTCATGCAAGAAAACCAGTTTCTCAGCATGTTCAGTTAAAAGATTCTCTCGACACACAGAAATTATGTTTCCCGCTGTCGAGGAAAGCCTCTCACTGGCTACTTGAGTGGCTGGAACTGCCATTTAATTCCTGGCTAATCGTGCCAATAGATTAAAGCAGTGTCTATTTGTGTGTCACTAAAAGCATGGATTGTCAGCTTGAGGACTGTTGGATTCGGCCAAAAACATCTTCAGCTGATAAAACTCAGCACCACTGATTATCTTTGGTAAATAAAAAGTATATAAAAGTTTTGACATTATTTAAATACAAATTTAGACAGCAAACTGTCAAGAATTGTAAATTATTAGGCAACAAAAGATACACTTAATCTTTTTCATGTGCATCCAGAAGTATTTCTTTGATTCTAGGATCAAGTATCATAGCATTTTGAGAAACTTTGCAGTGATCTATAGACTGCAAATCTTGATAAAAGCACTTGCTCAAGATGTTTAGAAAATACTAAATCTGTGCTTGCTTGATTCACCTTTTTCAATGTGTTTATTTATAACATTTTTTTATTCTGTAAGGAATTGGAATTTTCAATGGGAGATCACAAGCACGGGACGATTCCTGGAAAGCTCAGTGGTTAAAGCATTGGCGTACTAAGCCAAAGGTCCCGGGTTTGATTCTTGAGTCCAGGTGTCATTTTTCAATTTTAAGAATATGATATCTAGATGGAGAATTCCTCAATAAAAAGCATAAATAATAGCTTCGGCTATTTGATTCTTATTAAAGTCCGATAAATTTTTTGGATGTAGGTTGAGCTGACGTATCATGCTGGTAGTGGTTCCATGGGAGTTTTCAGTATGGCTTGCATTTTTTACACTTAATACTAACTTTGATTTTGTAAAAAAAAAATATCCATACTGGTGTATTAATTAACTTTTTTCAATGCATCAGCTGTTGGTATCACACTAAAGAGCACTCAAAATCCTCCATTGTTATCAAATGTTCAGTTTTGTTACTTTAAATACCTATGTATTTGTACTAATAATTAAAATAATAACTTTTAACAATTTCCTTCCTTTATAACGTCTGGTAATTTATTTTTAAAATACTACATTAAGTCCGAAAAACACATGGGTGTAAACTATAAAACCAATCGACAACTTTTAAATTAGGCACGCAATGGCCAGTTTTATTGAGCTCTGGTGATATTTATATATAAATAAAACTATCACTTTTATAAAACATAGTTTTTATTGAATTTGAATGAGTTTTACTGAGCTAATATTTTCCTAAAATAAGCCTCTTAACTTAAGAATCATAACAATTGTTAGAAATTGGAAATGTTTCATATTTCATTTCTCAGTCCTTAATGGAATAATCGCCCATAGTATTAAAGTAAGTAGTTTTAGAATTCAATTGTTTTAGAAATTCGATATTAATTTTAACGATTTGTTGTTAAGTTATTGAATGATTTACAAGTGAAACTGCCGATATCATCCAAATTAAATAGGTTATACTTACCATTATATTTGGAAAATTTATTTTCACATACACCAAGAGGAAGCTCAAAAGTGTCGAGCCTACAAAACTTTCTAAATCAATCTTGATCCAGAGCTTTAATGAAAAGCTTGGCTCAAAGCTAGAAATCAGAGTAGCTAGCAAACCAGAAAACCAAACAGCAGCAGGATAAAGCCACTCCTGAGTTGCTGGTGGTCGTGGTATCATGTGATAGCTCACAGAAGCTGATGATTTCCATACATTCATTACAGACTCTGCCTTAAACTATAAGTGAAGAATAACCCTAAGAATGGACCAAATTTTAGATAGCTCTACAGTAGACTATTGGTGCACTAATGCCGAGGGTCCCAAACTTGAATCTCGTGTCTCGGTGTTATTTTCAATTTACAGATACAAACTAGAGTAGCCTGAGAGAGTATCTAAGTCTGTGGTTATCACTTGAAGGTGTAAGTTCACTGACCTTAACAAGACTTGTTGAGGCTCTTCGTCCACTCCAGGCTTCTCCAAGTCCTGGAAGGTTGCGTCAGAGTTGTCCTTCCACAGCTCCTCCAGCTTGTTGATCTGTTGCGCCGTTATCTGGCGTGCTCGAAGCTGCTCCTGCTCAGACGGGATCTTCACCAGCCAAGTCAGGAAGCACCGATCCGCAATCAGCGGCTTCCACTGTTCCTGATCCCTGTTATCATAATAGCTTGGGTTTGAATCTTTACCACAACCTATTATGTTTAACCAATAAAACTATAATTTAAAAGACTTTTGAATACTTATTTATTAAAAGAATTCAAATAATTTACTTAAGCCAAATTTAATTTGCTAAAACTTTCCAAAAAACATATTTAATGTTATACGACTAAAATTTCAATACAACAGTAAAATATGCACAATTTTTTTAATTACAATATCGGTACTTTACAGTGCTAATTTTTTGATGTCGACTAATAAATATTTGATTGAGAATAAAGTATTTAGGGTTTGGGGAAATAATATGCTATGCCACCAGTGGCGCAGGAACATTTTTATTTGGGGGAAGGGGGGAGAGTGTATGTAAATATAACCATGTGCTTTTATAGGGGATAACATTTTTGGGAATAGAAAAATATCAGAAAAATGTAATATTTATTGTGCATTTTTCTCGTTTATTTTAGGCATGCCAAACATTAGAATAAATACAGATGAAACAAATTAAGAAAAATTATATCTGATGCAGCTCATCTAAAAATTATGCAAACATTAAAAATTAAAGGTTTCCAAACACCTTGGCCCTATATAAAATCACTAGCTAGTGTTGCAATTTCAAGTTTGTTGAGCCTCTCAGGGCATGCATTAAGCAGACACTGGTGATTTAGTCTATGTTGCCTCATCGTGGAGCGAAGATGGTTTTTTTATGCGCCCAAACATTGAAAAACTTCTGCAGTAGCTGATGTGGCTGCTATTTTTAGAATTTTTAAAATCTCTTCAGTGTGTACTACTCCAAGGACATTTTATTTTTTATGTTAACTTGTTAACTCAGTGTGAACTTTGTATCGTGCCTCTAAAAGATTTTTACACCATCAAAAAGTTTTATTATATTATTTTGGAGGGGAGGGGGGTAAAAATGATACTTTTTACCCTCTTCAATTTGGGGTAGGGGGTTAAAATTTACCCCTGTACCCTGCTCCTGCGCCATTGTATGCCACTAGACAGTGATTCTGAAATATTAATATTTAAGAATTTAAAGCATCAATAATTCCTAATCTTAAATAATTCTTATTTTACTTTAATTTTTTACAAACATTGAACATGAATAATTACAATTAAGACTTTCTCTCTATAGATTTAAGATGTATGAAATAAAATGTGTTAATCAAAATATAAAGTCATAAATAAATATAAGAAAATTGTAGGAAAATAAAGCACAAATAAAAGTATAAACCTTAAAACATATTTAGACACATTTCAATACTTCGGTGCTTTCATTTCCTCTTCCTCAGGACATGGTCTCGCAATTGTGCTTTATTTTTCTACAACTCTCATCATATTTATTTACTAGCCTAACACATTCAGGGGCGGATTTACGCATAGGTCTAGTAGGCACGTGCCTACGACGGCAGATATTAAGGGCGGCAAATTTTGAATAACGAACAAAATACATATCTTTTTCTGCCAAATAAAATAATTGTATGACTTCATACTGTGTGTGATTGTTGTGGTTTGCCGTATCTGCGTACCAACATGACATAGTATCGCCTTAATTCACTCACAATCGTCTTAATTGAAGGTCACTTATTGGATAAAATGGTTGTCTGGTATCATCGACCAGTTCACTCAGCAGAAATCAAGGCGAAAGATACCATAGAATATTTTCTTATTGTTTACATGCTAATATTTTATCTGTATTAACATGTTCTACAAGTATTATAATGCAGACTTTATATTTTTAAATTATATATTTGAATGTGTGCGTTGTGATAGTGTAAGAGTATTTATTTCAATTTTTTAAGTCTTTGCTTAGATTCTTACTACTTTTAAAACCTCACTATAATAAATAATAAAACAATGTAGGCACTTTTATGTCATTCCACAGATGGCACTTATGTATATGGTATATAAGTGTCAGTGTATGAGGGGCGGTAGGGGGAAAACGGTGATTTAGAAGGCTAGAAATTAAGGTAGGAAAAGTGAGCGGCAAATTATCTAGTGCCTATGGGCGGCAGAGTCATAAATCTGCCCCTGGACATATTATATGTCTATAAGCAAGGAAATTTGGAGACATAAATAATAATAATAATAATAATAATAATAATATTTAGCACCGCGTCTTACTACCCGTTCGGGTTATACGCTTAAGTACTAATTACGCATTTGCGTGGAGGGAGAGTGGAAAACCATTTAGGAAAAACCACCCCCAGTTCACCCGATCGAGATTCGAACCTCGATCTCCCCGTCCTCGGCGGTCGAGCTCAACACGACTAGTGCGTTAGCCAACTACGCCACCGAGGCGGGTGACATAAATAATAAGTGTAACTATTAGTAATTGTGGCATTGTAACCATGACTTACATATATTTATAAGACTAAAAAATGTAATTAGAACTATAGATTAAAGTATTTTTTGTTTGTTCTAGAGGTACATTTTTTTTGCTAACAATGTTCTGCATTTTTATCTTCATATGTATTTGAGGAATAGGAAAACTGCAATACTGAAAAATTCAATCCCAATTTTTTGACAAAAATATTCATTTTAACGTGCCCCCAGTATTTGCACCCATGTATGACTACCCATGTATGACTACCCATGTATGACTGTGCACCACTGTAGAAACAAAATGGTTGAATAGATTTTTTAAATTCTATTTTATTTTCATCCATCTTTCTGCATGATTACTATTAAAGTGCATATACATTAAAATTAGGAGAACTAGCCCTTAACTAAATCAACAAACATAAAAGTGTATTTATTTTGACGATTGTTTATAATTACCCATCAGACCTCACTGATAATTAATAGATAATGAAGAATGCAGTAAACCACATTTCAATACATTTTCTGGTAAGCACTTATAAAGCTCTAACAGTGGTAGCACAGTCTAAGGAATTACATCACAGAAATATCAGGGTTAGAATCCCGTCAGGTGTACTGAAAGTATTTTTTTCTTCCAAATGGTGTTCAACTTTCCCTATATGCAAATGTGGGTACATTTCCTCTAACATTATATATCCCTTGTCCTTACTGCCTAGGTGTATATATGTGGATCTCCCTAACAGGTATGATGAACAAAAACCAAGTATAGTAAGCAGTTTAATCACCAGTTCATGTCCTTAAGAGAGTTCTGAGCAGCACAAGGCTGCCGACATAGCAGTACCACCACAGAATCCGCCTTGGCGGGGATGAATCCAAGAACAAACACGTTCCTGACCCCACAAGAGTAGCACTCCAGAACAGTCTCGCCCAGGGGGCCATCCTTGTGCAGGGTCACTTCCTGGTAACACACAAATGAGAAAATAAACACAAACAATATATTTTCAGTGGTTCAACTCTTGTGACACGTTTATAGTGTGTGTGTGAGATTTTCAAAAGCAACTGAGCAATTGTGATCAGAGTCAGAACATATTTTAAACGAGTGTTCAGATAAAATGTGACACACATCAGTGATCTTATTTTCTGATTGCATTAGAATAGATTGCCAATGACAAATATGTCAAGGTTCAAGTCTCGGCCTACTGTTCTGGGGGTGATTTTCTAGTCAACTCTCCACTAATTTGGATAAATTTGATATAGGCAATCTTCCTCCTTGTTAACCCCTAGATTAAGCTGTTCGTAATCTTGAGGTTAAAATGTAACAATTAATAAAAATGAACCGATCACATGGTCTCCAACTTTAATGAACCACAATAAAAGTAAAATATAAAGTGGTTGTGTTTTAAATGTTAAGTTTTCAGTCGTCTCACCTTGTGTTTTGCTCTAACTAGATGATTGATAATATGGGAGCCAGACGTGTTTCCCCGGCCGTTACAGAACCATTTCTTGCATACATTGCACATGAGCACGCAACTCGGGTCATGGATGCCGCAGTACTTGCAAGCAAATTCGGGCAGATCCTAGAAAAACAAACAAGTCTTTGAGATGGTGCGATTGTTTGGATATATAAAAACAACACCTGGACATGTGATTTGAATCCTGGACACTCAGCTTATGCATGGTTCAGTTGGTAGAGCAGTTGGTGTAGAAAGGCTGACAACCAGGGTTCAAATTCCTGTCTGGGTGTAGTTTTTTTCCCTAAATTTACAAACACAAAATTATCATGCATTTCTTCTATCTGAAATAAATGAACTGTAACAAAATGTAGTCAAGCCATTTTCACAACTCAAAGTGAGCTCTAAAGAAAGCTTAGTCAATACATTTAGCAGGTTTGATTTCTTGTATACTGGCATCAATACACACACAGGTAAAGGTGTTAACTTCATGGGGTCAGTTTGCCGGTGGCATAGGGTTTGGGGTTCAAATCTCAGCCGGATGTACTAGAGATGGTTTTTCCTAAATAATTTCCCACTCTACCCCCAGGAAAATGTAGAATATGATCTTTATTTTTACCTTTCTCATCCATAGCCCATTAGTGTGTGCTACTAGCTCGGGTGTTTAGTAAAATGCACAAATATAAAATGACTTTGAAGTCATGTAATTGGTGTTTAAAACAGTGGTTTTGATTTGACAGGCGAAAACATTAACACTATAGCCTACATTATTTTGTACCACCACCCAATGTGGATGTCCAACGAAAGTAAATTTTAAAATTCCCTGACTTTTCCAGGTTTTCCAGAGCCAATTTTCAACTTTCCCAGTCATTATACAGGCCTAGTAATCGTTTTATTAAGATTGCAATTTAATGTAGTTCTATTTTTTTACACATACCTATTCTAAAATCATGTCACTCTATGAGGTGTTAAAAGATATCAGTATAAAGTGATGGCCTGTCAGAGAGTTTGATCTAAGTTAGATTTCAATGAGATAATATTGAAATGTTAAAAGATCACCTTGCACCAGTACAGCTTAAAATTGTTGTGAGACATTATTTTCTAGTTTCTTCTTCTTATAACATATATAAGCATGACTCAACCATGGCTAAAGACACCGAGGTAGAGGGTGGAAAGACAACTCGAAAATCACATGTTGACTTTGAGAATTGAAATTAGAATGCTCAACTGGGACAGCTGTGTTAAAATAGATTCGAGGTATGTATTAAATGGAATGAATGTTATTTTTAATATTGTAAATAAAAGTGTTTTTTAGTGAATATACAAAAATTCCACAGGTCGCTGGACACCCTGTGTCAGAAAGGTTGTGGAATAAATCAAGTCATTTGTTCAAATAAATGTGTTTAGTTCTTTGGTTTGATTTTTATTTCTGTACAAAGGCCTACTATTTAAAACTTTCAGTTAAATGTACTCTATTCAAAAATATTCTTGAGTAGTTTTGTAAGTTTTTTGTTAAATTTTGTATTTTGTCTGTTTTTACAGGCACACACACAGTTTTCCTTAGTTCGTAGTAGCCCCGAGAAACACACTGTATGCCTTTATTTTCTTATGAATGGACATTTGGGCAACCTTTTATATAATACAAAACAATTTTTTGCAGTCACCAACCTCATGTTTCATGTTAGACTGGGCTGCCGATGATGGGGAGATCAGGGTTCGAATCTCCCGGTTTAGTCTTTTGAGGGTGGTTTTCCCTAAATAGTTTTCCACTATCCTTCCAAGCAAATGCTTGTAGTTCACCTCTAAAATACTTCCTTCCTCATACCTACACCATTAGCATAATTAGTACATATGCGTATAACCCAGACAGTTAATATGGCGCGATGAAATAAAAGTTGTTTGCTATCCATTATTCCAGTTTTGACAGTCTTGTTCGAGCCCAACGCTGTTCACGTCAAACTACTATCCTGGTAGTAACATACAAAGAGATTTATTTTAACAATGTATTCGATTATTGTAACCCAAAATTTGACTAATACATTTACTAAAATAAGTTTAATTCTGGATGACAGAAATCCCTGAGAATTGGATGGAGGGAATGTGGTTGTGCTCGAGATATAACCATTGACCCAATGTTCATTATTACCTCGAGGTAATAATAAGTCTAGGATACAGCAACATATAGATTATCCAAGAAAAAAAAGCATAATAGAGAAAATAAATCAATTTTAACAAAAAGGGTGTAAGACTTTTATAATGTGATTTTGATTATAGGTTATTTGTACAAAACTTCGCCCAATCTTTTAACCAACAAAATATTATTGATGCATGTTTTAACCTAATAAAATCAAGTTATTACAAGGTCTACAAATTTAATGTTAAGTAGTGTCACAGTGTTATTTCGTCAATACTTTTAAGTTTTAAAATTTAAAAAAAAAGGCATCAAATGTAGTTCAGACGCCCTGAATTACTTGTATGTCAAATACTGTAATTGATAGTAAGTAGCCAGGGGATGTGATACGAACTGGAGACTTTAACTGTAGTTGTGGTAAAAAGTAAAGTTGTTAATAGCAATGGCTATTATTAGGTCAAAAAGGGTATATCAAATAGGCATATTCTGGTGGTTGCTATTCTATATTCCAATTTGGTTAACATGGCTGCTACCTATAACCCTGTTTTTACTAAAAAAAAATCCCTTTGTTTTTCAAGTTTTCCTAAAGTAGTTTCTATATTTCCAGACATTTGAGAATAGAAGAATGAGAATTCTTTCAATTTTCATAAAAGTGAACAGAATGGTGACCAGTAGGCCTAAATGGGGTTGATAGCATAGTGATTTAACTATGACAAGGGGAAATATCTGCATTCGTTACACAACTCAATGTTTCAGAGCAAATCAAAAGAGGGGGAGGGATAAGATATAAAACATGTGTGTTTGAATCAACTTGCCTACTTCTTTAATTCATTTTTTATTCTGTGCAAGAAATCATTTAAAGTTACCAGTTATTTGTTCTGAAATCACCTGTATTTTTTTTTCTTCCAAGCACACAAAATTCCCTGTATTTTCCAAGTGGTATGAAGGAGAAAAGTGAATATGAAAAGGCTAAAAATGAGTTTATTGAAGTATAAAAAATTGTTTTTAGTTTCTGGCTTAGTTTTCACTGACCAAACTAAGTTAGGGACTCCACAGTGTAAAATACATGCAAATACTTCCTTCTATATCATAGTTATTTCGTAAAATGTAATAATCTGTTAGACTATACCATTTTTTATTGTTACAAACAAGGTTTGAACGCTCCATAGTCAAGTCCCAGCTCAAATAACTTTCTTAAGACTTTTTTTTATAATAAAAAATTATTTTGCACCTTACAACCGGAAAATTTAACCAACCATATGAACGATTTTCAATCAAAGCAGCTTTTTGTAATAGCCTACCTACTTTTAGGTAATAACTAGTCTACAGTTATTTTTATCTTTATAATTTCAAAGATTTATAGTGGTCCTAGTTGTTTATGATAAATTACACAACATAAATAGAGGAAATTAACATAACTAATTATACATTAAAACAAGGTGAATATAAAGAATAAAATGTATTACATCTTTATATTTTCAGTCATAGTCATGAGTAATGATGATAGTATTTCTTTACTTTCTAAATTCTCTGGAAATGAATAATTCAATCAAAACTATCCTAGCCTTTTAAAATGAAATATAAGCTACATTTGAAGAGTTGTTTATTTAAAAGCATAAAAAAGTTTGTAAACCTTGTAAAATGTAAAAATTGATCAAAATGTTAATAAAATGGGTTAGTGGGTCTTAACTTTCGCCCCTCAAAGTTGACCCCAAGTTAACATGCCTTTTTCTTCCCTTCCCAAATTGTGGTTGTCTTATAGAGCCGCTGTCATTGTTCAAGGAAAGGGTTGGTAGTAACATGGTGTCTACTCAACTTGACCAATGAAATTCCTGACTTTCCCTGATCATGTCCTAAAATTCCCGACTCAAAAATATGTCACACCCTTCCAAACACTTTCCCCCCTGGTTTTTTTTACTAATCTTTTTTTATGAATAATAATAATAAGTTTTAAAATTTAAATAGACATTTTTTATTTCTCATAACATAAGTTGCTAGGAATTATAAAATTATAACCAAGATTGAACTATGAGCTTCCTATCAACAGCAATCTAGTCTATTGTGAGTGTAGCGTGTTAAACCAGGCAGCCACCAAAGCGGGTTAAAAAAATTAGTTAAAATATTAACTATTAAATTAACTTAGGTTATTCAATGTATTTTTTGATTGATTAATATGATTCCTAATAAACTAAAGAACCAACAGTTCGCACGTGTGTTTAGCACTTGTGTGCAGGCACACCACAATTCAAATTTACAATTATTACGGTATTGTAGTTGCCGTTTTCAAATAAATTAACCTTTAGGGTTCACTTCCTTATTTATAAATAGGACTCCCTACCTCAATCTTGGATCTATTCAAATCATATACATATTATTTTTAACAGATGGGTTATCAATTATTAATCAAGTCCCAGTCAGGATGACTTTAAAAAGACCTGTCATAATTTGTAGGCAAGTTATTACAAACAAATTTATTGAGAAATGTATGGCAGTAAGGAAGAAAGTTTAATGTACATTTATTGATCTGGAAAAAGCATTTGATTGGGTGACTATGAGTATATTATGAAATGTTCTGAGAGTAGTATCATGTGGATGCATGATTAGTAAATGCAATAATGGTGGTGTATGATGGAAATAAAGCTTGTGTTAAGGTGAACAGATAGTCAACATTGAACAGGCTGATAGACAAGGTTGTATTAGGTCTCCATGGATGTTTGATGTATTAATGTGTGTATGAGGGATGCTTGTGAGTACGCGGTTGGTGTAAAAATGGATCATGTGAATTTGAATGTTGTATACAGGTGATACTATATTAATGGCTGAGAGTGAAAATGACTTGCAGAATACATTAAATCGTTTGTATGTGGGTGCAGACAGAATGGATCTTTGTATAAATATCTCAAAAACTAATAATAGTTTTGGATGAAGACGGATCAGGAAATGAGTGTAAACTTAGTGTAAATAGAAAACACTTATATGTAACAAGTGAATGATTTTGTGTATCTGTGCAGAATTTTATGTAAAAATGGAAGGATAGATGGTGAAATTGACAGACAGGTGGAATACATCTCGGACTCAAGAGTAGTTGGATGTATGTAAAAGTGTGTTAACGCCGACGTTCTTGTATGGATGTGAAGAGTAGGTTTGTCAGGAGAAACATAGAAGCTGGTGAATGTGGTTGAAATGAAATATCTAATAAATGTAGGCCTAAGTGGAAAAACTAGTATGGAGTCGGTAATGGATGGGTGCTGATGGAGTGCAGTTTGAAAGGGAATCTAATAGGTTAGTGTCAAATATGTGTCTTACATTTGTTTAGGTATGTTGAGAGTAGGGATGTGGTATCGAAAGAAAAGTATCGATACTGTACTCATTAAAAGTATTGGGAGAAAAATATCGATACCATAATAGTATCGAAGTAAAAGTATTGATAACAGTACTTAAGTATCGGTAGGCCTAGCGAATCTTTTTTTACCAGATGTTTTTTCGTTATCCAACTTCTTAAAAAACTTCCATAGTTAGGCCTACGCATTTCTGGGAGGTGCCATTTTTTAACTACATTTGTCGTTTGCATATTCTATCATTATAGATTAACTATTAACAAACCCTAGAAGAATTGACGCACTGTCCTGCTCCATCTGCTTAAAAAATGCACATAAACTTTTCTGCACTGTATGAACTTCTTTTGTTTAGTTTGTGATGACCATGCTCATTGATAAAGGCAAGGGTAGTAGACTGGTCGCCACTCGCCCCACTGGCGGTGGCTTTATTGATAAACAAAGATTAAAGAACAGCTATTATGATGAGCTAAAAGAAATTGAATGCTTAAGAGTTGCAGAAAATGAATGAGAATTGAGAAATCTTGTTATTTATTCTTCCTCCACAGTCCACCCTAGTAAAAGTTATTTTAGTCTCAGCATGAATGAAGATAACCAAAAAGTTGTTTCTTTCGATACCGACCTGATACCGGAGTGTGAGTACTATTATCAGTACAATTATCAGAAAAAAGTATTGAGTGAAAAGGGTACTAGTATTGAAAGGAAAATATTGATATTAGTAGAGTATCAATACATTTTTAACATATATGAACCCTAGTTGAGAGGATGAATGTGGACAAAAAAAATATATGAAGGTAGCGTGTGTGGATAAAAATAAAGGGGTAGGCCATGTAAGATGTGGCTAAATGTTGTAGACAAATGTGCAAAAGAGAGAAACATTGAAGGTTTTAAATAAAAGAGTATGTATGTATGACTGTGTATGGATGGTGTTGAAGTGAAGGGAGTAGGCCCCTACAAACAAGGAGAGAAAAGTGTGGAGAAAGTTAGTGAGGATGAATTAAATAAAGAGTTCTTGTTTTGTGAACTAGGCCTATATGTAGAGTTTCTTGTTTACCTCAAGGAAATGGCGTGATTAGGTACATGTTTATATTTATGTACTATATTCGGGACCAATATATTTAAACCTCACACCATAGCTGAAAGTTGTGTTACTATGATAAAACCTTTTAAGTAGGCTTACCTGTATTCACATACCAACTTAATGACACTGTCACTTTTGACAGATGTCAATTTATTTTAAGTGCAATTTTTATTTAATGTCTATTGATTATGAGCTACAGCATAGAATATTTTAAATGTAGCTTTTTAATTCATACAATAAGTACCGGTAGTATATTATTATTATTAATTATTATTATTAGCACCGCGTCTTACTACCCGTTCGGGTTGTACACACTTATGCTAATGCGTAAGTGTAATGGTAGGGTGATTGTGAGATGAAGTGAAGGACCTACAGTTTAATGTGGAATCCGAACCACGGTGGAGGCCTGGCATTCCACACATTCACAAGTTGTGATTAATACACTTCTTGTCAGAGGTGAAGGAAGGGTTTGGTAATCAGATAAATCTGTGCTGGGACCAAGCATTGAACCCCGGACCCTCAGCACAGAAGTCCGACAGCTTACCCCTAGACCGCCAGGTCACCAAGTAGTAGAGTAGGGCCCTTTGATATAGCTATTAGCCAGTCACACACACACAAAAAGTGGTTACAATCAATTAACACAGAAACCCAATGTTAACACAGTCTGTAGAACCTATCTATATACCTATTGATGAATAGCCTAAGCTGAGAGAGATTTAAAAAAATAAAACCAAAGAGACTAAATAAATCTCTAGGCTAAAGTGATTTATTGTGAAAATTTGCAAGTGGTTTTTATCATCATTATTTTTATTATATTTTCAATACCTTAAGGATCTGAGAACTTAGGCAAGCACCTTTTGGATAGATAGTGAGATACTACCTACTTACTAAGTTAAAAGTTCTGACAGTAAAACTCTTAAGTTATAACCATCCTACTTACCTTATTGTAATAAGCTTCTTCATCATCTTCTTCAAATTGGAGTTCACCAAGACCCTTTGTAGTGGAATTGATGTCAACATCCAAACTATTCTCAGTTATTTCACCATTCACCTAAAAATAATAAAATATATTCGAAAAGGCGACAAATAACTAAATAGAAAAGCCTAATATTAAAAAAAAAATCTTAAAACGTTCTAATTACAAACACATGCCAATACTGGTTAGGTTAGGTTTCAAAATACAAAAATGGCGACACTTTCATGGATTTTTAAACCAAACTGTTGAAAATAAATTTAACCTACCTGTTTAGAAGATGACTGTAATTGATTATCAAGTTGTGATGCTTGAGTTTGACTTTGAGATGGCAGAGTAAAATCTGTGAAATCAAATTCTGATCCTTGAGTGTCGGCACCAATCAAATCGGCTTCTTCAGTATCCAAAAATGTAAGTGTTTGGGAACTTGGCCCATATGCATCGACACTCATTTTAAATTTTGATCCAGCAAGATTAACACACAAAAAAAGGATTAATAACAAATGCACAGTCTATTTTAAACGAAACAACGATTAAATAGTTGTTATATCAAGCGTTTTCAAAGATTTTCTGACCACTTCACATCAATTTCGCCATATTCTGAACTCTTTATTACGTCAGCAATCAGCATGTCGTTGCCAACGCAATATTACAAAGCATGTGCAAACTTACAGTCAGTTAAACAAAATCCGCCGTATTCTAAAAGGTAGTTCAGTTTATTGAAACAGAGCGCTGTTTTAATACCGATACGTCAGGGCATGTATAAAGATATTATGCGTTTGTGACAAAAATACACTATTATACATCAGATATGTGAAAGCTAAAACGGAAAATAGAAAATAAAATCTCCAGCAACATAGTAATAATGCTTGTGGGTTTGCTGGCAAGAATAAAAATAAGGAGAGAAAAAATATAGGAACTTTTGAAAACAAAAAGAATAAGCAATTTTAATGGTAGGAAACAGAATTCAAAGCCAACTTCAAAATAATAATAAAAAATGTATGTACAGTATTTGTAATCCTGTAATAAAATAAATAATTCTTAAAATCACTTTGTTGGTGTATTAATAGTGTTACTTACCAATTTTCATAGGAAGGGCCTTGTCTTAAGGCTAATATAATAATAATAATAATAATAATAATAATAACGTATATTTTATCTTATTCATACGTTAATTCATTTGATAACCATGCAGCCCTCTCTCTTGATAAATATTAGTAGTACCTATAGATAACAGATAACCCTATTAAAGTTTTATCACATTGACCGCTAAAACTTTGTTTCATTGGCTGTTCTCATGAAAATTGAATTGAATTTTCTAATCGGCTCTTCCTACGAAAATGACTTGACTGGGTGAAGAATATAATACCTACTAGTGGGTATAAACACAATTAGAGTAATTGACTATGTGTCGCTTTTTTATTTACTAAAAAAATTAATATTTACAAGCTTAGTTTAGTTTATTTCTAATAATGTTCATGTTTATTTGGTAAAGAGTAATAATAATTGATAGTATGGTTATATCTTCTTGTTTATTATTTTTATTCCCTTCTTACTTTATATACTTTTTAGTTTTTATTTTATGACGAAGACATGTTTCGGTGATTTTTCACCATCTTCAAGTCTGAGGAAAACCAATGTTATTTCAAATGATTCTATAAAAATATGTAATAAAATTATGAATTTAAAAATTAAACATTAGAAATGGAAATGGTTAGAGAAATTATAATGTGATACACAAAATATTAAATATATAATCATTTAAATTAACAAGCTTATAAGTACCATATTCGTATTAAAGATGATTGATTTTAATTCATACTATTGGAAAGATTGTGAAATTTTACAGTTTTTATATGGAATAACTTTTGGTGAAATTATAAACAATTTGTGTAAGTTACCAATATGAATAAATAAAATTAAACAATTGATAAAATGGATAGTGTTGCTAATGTGACACAGAGTGCTATTTAGATGAGTAAATATATAGATAGATATATTATTGTGATATTATTATAAGATGAGGCAGATAAATTTACGGTGTAATCTTCTTAATTATGGTTCGAATTGATTTAAGTTGTGACGGAGGGAGTGCAAGTGTTGTTTGAACAGGGATTTCTTTTTAGTTTGACGTGCTGAGGCAGCTTTCTAATTGTGTTAATGAGG
Source organism: Timema genevievae (assembly GCA_902155825.1). Taxonomy (NCBI): domain Eukaryota; kingdom Metazoa; phylum Arthropoda; class Insecta; order Phasmatodea; family Timematidae; genus Timema; species Timema genevievae. Next base: position 2,317 of record CABFWO010006810.1, on the reverse strand, counting down.
GAATGTGTTTGCTCATTCAAAATATCGTCGTTGTTCAGAATTGCTGTCTGGATGTGTAGATTTTCTGTTATGTCCATTTTGAGACCTTTAGAAGAGGATTGTAAAAGTGTCATACATTTATGTTGTTCTTTTTATTACGTTTTTACTTTAATACAACTGTTTGCAGCCATTAGTTAATTTGTTCACTCCTTTCAAACGTAAAGCAATCTCTAGTAAAATCCACATCGGTGAGCACGTGGACCAAACGTCAAGCTCGTCTGGTGTGGTTTCCGTTTTCCGGTGGTTCCAAAATCAACTGGGTATAAAGAGATCTTCGCTCTCCAAATGCTTTCATACTCTTCCTCCAGGCAGATACGGAGCCATTACCTTTAAATTCTAACTCATTAATGTAAATATGCGTGCAACCCGGACGGCTGGTACGAACTATGATGGCCAAAACAAATAAAGATATAATAATGCTGGTAGCACCACCAACATTTCGTTCGGCATGTTGATTCACCAAGAATCCAATTAAAACTAGCACCGAATCAAATATATTAATTTTAATTAAAAACCATTCACTGCTGCGTCATGTAAACATAAGCTATGAAAACAATGAAGAGGTACTGTAACATTTCAAGTTCGGAAAAATAATAAAAATGAAAGTTCTTAAACTAACAAGCAGAGCTCATTTATTGTATATTTATATTTTATTATATTTATCTTTCGTAAGAGTTGGACGCGGAAGTGAAAACGGGTGAAATAATTAAGCGCATGCGCCTGGCTCGTTACGCTTCGACTATGGGGGAATCTTTTAGAAGTGTTTCTAATGTACAGCGCCCACAATGAGTGATTTGCTTCAGGCAACAATGAAAATAAAGTAATACATTTCGAATTGTGTAGCGAGAACTAGAACTATACGTGACCAATCTAATGGATCAAATTAAAAATAACGATTATTTACCTAAGCGCACCTATTTATACTTATTTGTATCGGTTGGATAGTCTCTAAGTTAAGCGAGACTCCACATTTTCAACATCTTGTGTTACTGGTGAGGTATAATTATTTGTATGGAATAATACCTTGACTTATTTGAGACACTGATGTTGAATAACTGCTGACATAATTTTCACGAGTTAAACTATAATAAAATCACTCAACAAACACAATTTCTAAAAGTTAATATTTATAAGTGGTACTATATGCGGGTTCCGGTTGATTTTTATTAATATTATACAATAATTTTTTGGACGTTTAAAGGGGCAAGAGAAATATTTCTATTTTCACTGTAATTTTTTATTTTATTTAGCACCACGTCTTTCTACCCGTGCGGTTTATACGCTTAAGTACTAATTACTCTAATAGATTAGAAATAGGGAAGGTTGAATTTAGAGGAAGTGAACCCATATTTGCGCAGAGGCAGAGTGGAGAACCATTTAGGAAAAACCACCCCCAGTTCACCCGACCGAGATTCTAACCTCGATCTCCCCGTCCTCGACACTCTAGCTCAACACGAAACTAGCACGTTAGCCAACTACGCCACCGAGATGGGTTTCATTGTAATATTATTACTGTAGTATTATTTTATTTAGATATTTAATGTGCACTTTATAAACTTGTAATGGCATTAGCACATGACTTGTGGACTAACTTTTTTGACAATAGAGAGCCAAAATAATAACCTATTTTTAAGTACACCCATCCTAACTATCCATATAGCTACTAATAGGACGAGGAAGGTAGAATTGAGAAGAAATTCACTCGCATTTATGTGAAGGGAGGGTGTGACTTTTTTTTAAACTAAGAAAGTCCACCTTATTATAACTGGTAGGGATTTGAACTCCAACTTCCTCGTCCCTTGCAATCTAGACTAGATGAGCCTAACGTTGTGTCTACATGCCCACCGACGCGGGTTTTAATAATACATAACAATATTTTCACTACACGTGTCCAGCACACGCGTTATTTCCGCGTTTGACGACTGTCGGAACTGTTCCAATGTTTAGGAAAGTGTGTATCTCCGTATCTCCCTCGTGCTACCCTAGAGGGTAGGCAAGCGGCACGGCACGCGCCCCGCGGACCGTTCAATGCAACGCAAAACACCTTTCAGAAGATTCGTCTCGAAGACTTTCTCTGATCAAAGAGCGGGGGAATCGAGTTGGGTGGTTTTCCCATCCAAAGTGTTTGACGGTTGAGAGAGGAGGCAGAGTGGCAGTCTTAAAAAGTGGATCACTTATCAGATTCTAGTTGAATTATTATTATTATTATTATTATTATTATTATTATTATTATTATTATTATTAGCACCGCGTCTTACTACTCGTTCGGGTTATACGC